>ML262251.1:24922-62271 GCA_005239495.1 Nicotiana undulata
CCCCTCTCCCCCCCCCCCCCCCCCCCCCCACAAAAAAAAAGGAACTTTTATTTTGGTGAAGACTCTGAAGATGCCATCTGTTGTCTTCTCTCCATCTTAAAGAATGTCATATGCAGAAGTTAAGGTTGGATAATCTTATAGTTTTTCCACCTCCAAATATGGATGCTATGCAGTACGATGTTAAGACAAAAATCAGCATTGACAGAATCATAGTTATTGTAATAAAGATTGTTTATTAGTTTTGAGACATAAGAAGTAGTTCTTTCTGAAGTTTGTTGGCTTATTAACCCACATACCCGGGACAGGTTCTTATTCCAGCTCCCTTTTGGGTGAGTTACCCTGAAATGGCAAGGATGGCAGATGCAACGCCTGTGATTCTTCCGACCAGCATATCTGAAGATTTTCTCTTAGATCCAAAGCTTCTTGAATCTAAACTTAGTGAGAAATCAAGACTTCTGATTCTTTGTTCTCCATCCAACCCAACAGGCTCTGTTTACCCTCGGAAATTGCTTGAAGAGATTGCTGAGATTGTTGCTAGGCATCCGAGGCTTCTTGTAGGTTCATCATATCTAACTCAACTTGAATATGAGTTTGATCTCAATCTGTTTTCTAAACCTTAAATACCTGCTTCCTGCCCCCAAAAATATGTATTCTGGTTTGCAGGTGATATCAGATGAAATTTACGAACACATTATTTATGCACCAGCAACCCATACTAGCTTTGCATCTTTGCCTGGTATGTGGGATAGGACTCTCACCGTAAATGGTTTCTCTAAGGTAATGTTGCTCTAATCGCATGAACATTATAATTTCTTATCCTTGCGTTTCTTGAAATCCTTGGTGATGGCTATTTCCGTTGAGATATGCAGAAACATTTCTGGAGGTGTGCCTTATAAAATATGCATTTTTGTAGGCATTTGCGATGACTGGATGGAGACTTGGTTATATTGCTGGTCCTAAACATTTTGTTTCTGCATGTAATAAGATCCAGAGCCAGGTAGCATTTTATATTCAACAACTATATTGACTTAAATGAATTTGGTCTTTCTTCTTCAAAAATCTTATTTAAAGTTAAGAGGTCTGGTAACTGAGTTCATTGTTGGGTTTTTGTTTAAGATGATTGACAGAAATCCTAATTTAATTGCTGTGCTGTGTAGGGCAGCAAGCCCTCGTGCTGTCACCTTAGTTGACCAGTAACCACTTTAAGAATTTTAAGTCATTACTGTAGCCGCCAATAGCTGCGTGGTACATAGTGTTTACCTGTTTAATTGAAGTCTTACTATGGATCTAAATGGCTCTTGTTAAGTTGGTGTCACCACATCTCTTCTATATATTAACGTATGTACCTGCGAAAATAATTGGTGTTTGTCACTAGTCTATAGTTTCTAGAAGAGTCCTAAATTCGTTATTAACTTACCCGGATATTTTCATCTTATTTTTGAGTACAACAACAACAAACCCAGTATATGGGTTCCCACCAGGTAGGCCTGGGGAGGGTAGTCAGTCTGTACGCAGACCTTACCACTACCTAATAGGTAGAGAGGCTTTCATCTTATTTCTGAGTGTATGTGAATATTTCAGAACATGTTGAATGGCCCAGAAAGACTAAGCTATCAAAGGCCTGTGACTGGATTTTGCCGAAAACACTTATATATAAACAATGTCATAGCTTTCTTCCGAAGGCATTATTAGAGATCTTAAAAACTTGTGAAACTAAAGCTTGTTAATAAACAATGTGTCATGTTGCATTTGATCACAAATGATCACTGATTAAACCAGTTTTCTTCCGGTCATACTTATTGGAGTGTGGCTAATATATGCATTGATGTACTTTCCTTGAATATGATCTTTTGTTTGGCCATACATAACCTATTTAATATAAGACTCATTGAAAATAGTAAAGGACCTGTCCAATGTCTAAATAACACGCTTCATACTATCCAGTGTCTCTTTCCCTCTGTTTGAATATTCACTTCTAAAGCTATTTCTCTGCTGTTTTCAGTTCACATCAGGTGCAAGTAGCATCTCCCAAAAAGCAGCTGTCGCCGCTTTGGGACTTGGCTATGCTGGTGGAGAAGCAGTTGCAACTATGGTAAAAGCATTTCGTGAGCGACGTGATTACCTTGTCAAGAGCTTTGGGGAAATAGACGGCGTCAAAATTTCAGAGCCTCGGGTAACAGTCCATTAATATGAATTATGAGTGTACTTAAGAGTAAATGACTTACAAAGTAGAGAAACAGGATATATTGAGCCCACTTTCTGTTTTCTTTTGCAGGGAGCTTTCTATCTGTTTATTGATTTAAGCTCTTATTATGGAGTAGAAGTTGATGGATTTGGCAGCATCAACGACTCAGAATCTCTTTGCCGATATTTGCTGGATAAAGCTCAGGTAAGATTCACGTTTTCTTGAACTTTGAACAGCATAACTACACACGGGCTGATGCGCAAGATGTTTAGTTAAAGGCCAGAAGTTGTTTGCACTAAAAGTGACTCTAGGATTAGTCTCTTGACAAAATTTTCCGAAAATACAAATGCTGCTACTTTCATACAACTCTTAAATACTTTATAAGTCTTTGACCATGTGAATGTGTAATCTACTAGAGCACCTGAGAATATAATCCGGGAATTCTGCAGAAAAGATTTCCTCCTTAACTATATAATCATGGTTTAGTGAATGTGCAATACATTAGGATGCTAATACCGGCCTTGCCTACCATTTCTTTTCTCCATGCGCTAACCGCCTTCGCTTCTCTTACGTTAAACAGGTAGCGCTTGTCCCAGGGGATGCATTTGGGGACGACACATGTATCCGTATCTCCTATGCAGCATCGCTCTCGGCCTTGCAGGCAGCAGTGGAGAGAATCAAGAAAGCATTGGTTACTCTTAAACCTACTGTCCCAGTTTAGAACATGCATCAATTATGCATTGCTAATTTGAATGCACCAACAGACAAAAGGTTGTATACTAGTTTGTAGTCTGACCTTCCATGTTCTGTCATTTCATGTATTCTTATGTGTATTACTGGCAATTATTTCTCCCGGATCTTTGAGAAAGTTCCTGTACACTGAAGTTGTGCAAATTCTTGGTTGATGATGAAAATTGCAAATAATTGAGTGTGACATATCCAAATTAAGATTCTGTGGAATTTCTTTGTTTTTGAGTAGAGCCCTTTCTACATCTTTTCCCCCTATTACATTATGAAATACTGAATTATTCACTGATGTAGAAAAGTCTATTTTTCCTTTTGGAAAAAAGACAAAAAATTTGCCCATTTATTATTGACTTTTGCTTAACTATATGCCCTGTGTTAGAAGTTGGTAACAAAAATGCTGTCGCCGTTAATACTTAGAGGGGTACTCGACCAGAAAGTTGAATCTTCTATTTATAATTCCCTCCATCCCACTGACCAATTTATTTTTGGCACGTTCATTAAGAAAATATTAAATTCTATATAAAAATACCAAGTATGATTAAATTACACTTAATTAAATATTTAATGTGAGGAGTAAGAATTTTTTTTAGGGATATGTATATAAGGGTAATTTTGTAAAAACAAATTGAATTCCTTCTTGATTATATAAATGAATACTTATTTTGCACAAAAATATAAAAGCAAATTGGTGTGAACCGGAGGGAGTACAAAACAAGGATAGGTTGACAAGTGCCGTCACCAGAAAAATTATAATTTAAAAAGGAAAATAAATAAATAAATATTTAGCAAAAAAAGAAAGTAGATTATGATTATAATTTAATTTATTTATTTTGGTTATATTATATTTTGAAAATAAAGTTTGGCATAATTTAACGGGTCAAAAAAAGAGTTAACGTGTGATAGGGTGCCATGTGAGCATGCGTGCCCCACTTTTCTGGTAACGGAAGAGAACAGGGAATTACTTATCTTGTTGGACTTCCCTTTTCCTTCAACTCTAATTAGAGAAAAGAAAAAAGGAAAAATGCTAACTATAAGGAGAGTTATAATATTATTAACCTCTCAAAAAAGCAATAGTGTTTATTTTTCGAATCAGTCGTCTACCTTCCCCTTTAGTTAAATAAAAGACGCGCCTTTTGTTATTATTTTTTGTATTACTATTTGTAATCCTTTATGCTTTTATTATGGTCATCTCGAGTCCAACATATAGTTGAACTATTTTAGCTTTACCAAGTATTAAACCTTTTCAGAACTACTTTTATAAGTTATATAAACTTTCTTATGCTTTCTAAATATTCATGTTTGATAAGTTGATCATTTTCCATCTTAACTTTTAAAGTGGTCAAATTTTTCCTTAAAATAGGAAAAGGCATATATATCCAATTACTAGAGAATAAATTGATTTTGAAAACATTTAAAAAAAAACATAATTTTGGAATATGCAAGTAAAAGAATTATAAAATGACAACGCAATTCAACTAATATTATGTACAATACCAAAGGACTAAGGAGGCTAGGAAAGGGAAAGTTTCCTATCTAAATGGAATTCCTTAACAAAGGACATCATCAGCTAGAAGCTAAGGACAACTTTGTCCAAACATTAAAACTTAGTCTAACTTGAATTACAAGACAATCTACCAATTAATGTCTCTCAATACATGCAAGAATATTCTTCAATCTTTACATTCTTTTTTCCCCTTCCCATGCATTCATCTTTCATATATAACACAAAGGAACCATCATTCAATTTCCATCAAACAAACAAGCTCTCTTACAACTTGAATATCAAAAAGAAGAAAGAAAAAACAATGGCAATTCCTACCATTTCAAGCAACAAAAGGGCACCAGAGATTGTGTTTTTCGACTTGGAAACGAACGTACCATCAAAAGCAGGACAGAAGTTCTGGGTGCTAGAGTTTGGTGCAATGGTAATTTGTTCGCGAAAGCTTGTGGAGATAGAGAGCTACTGCACCCTTATTAGGCCAGGGGACTTGTCTGTTGTGGCATTAAAGCCAGGGAGAAGTGATGGAATTACGCGAAAAGAAGTTGCTAATGCACCTTCATTTGAAGAAGTAGCAGATAAGATTTTCAGCATATTGGATGGTAGAATTTGGGCAGGTCATAACATACAGAGATTTGATTGTGTTCGTATTAAAGCAGCTTTCGCTGAAGTTGGTCGCCCTGCTCCTGTTCCTGCTGGAATTATTGATTCTTTAGGTGTTTTGTCTGAGAAATTTGGTAAAAGAGCTGGAAATATGAAGGTATATATGCACATTCAGAATAATAATATATAAAGTTCAATTTTGTACCATTTCTTCTTAAAATTATCTTTGTTTGTTGTAGATGGCATCATTGGCAACTTACTTTGGTCTTGGGAAGCAAAAACACAGGTTAGATTAAAACGCTTAAAAATTATGGTCTAAAATTTATAATATTGATGAAATTGGATCCTAATTTGAATAGTGTCTCATGAATGGCAGGAGCTTAGACGATGTTCGGATGAATTTGGAAGTCCTAAAACATTGTGCAACAGTTCTATTTCTTGTATGTTCTTAGCTTATACTATTATCTTAGCAGAATTTACCAATTTAATTAATGTGATGTTTTCTACTGATTAGGAATCAAGTATACCAGATTTGTCTAATGGTAATTGGCAAGGCACATCCAACATTACTACAAGAAGTAGAAGCCAAGTGGTATGCATGTATCTTGTATGTTGAATTAATTTTGCCTAGTTCTTGAACTATACAATTTACTGATCTTGATTTATTTTCAGCAAAATCTTCCTAGTTCTTCGATCGATAGGTGGCAAAACAGTTCCTCAATTACAACAAGGAGAGGGAAATTAGCATGCAGAGAAGAAACAATAAGCCGGAAATCTCCTCCATCGACAACTTTTGGATATCAAAGAGCTGTTCCTTATGCAAGGCAAAGCTTGGGAAAGGTTGAATTTGAATTAACTCTTATTTAGATATATTTATGTGCATGATTTGTATTCATCTCTGACATTCGGAAATTTATTAGATGACTGCAGGTGTGAGGAATTTGCTATGTAAAGCTCAAAACAAGCCTCTAAATACATTATTAAAGCATTCACAGACTCTTTTCCGATGAACACATCCTGCAGAGCTTTGATTATTGGAACAACGTAACATCATCAAATGTTTTGGATAAGTTAAAAAATATTCAAGTCACAAATTAAATTCAAGCATATATATGGTGCACAACTGTGCCTGTTTCTGTGAAGTTGATGATTAAAAGTTTGGAAGCTAACAAGATTACATCAAACTACGTCCAGTTGCTTATTTCCATTTTCTAATTCAAGTTCTAACTAGTTTGTAATTCTTTAGTTACTGATTCTTTCATTCTTTCAGTTGTGTACTTATGTAAATAAATAAATTGTGGAAGATATCATTGTCCCTCTTCTAGATTTTTAATTCTATAACATGTTGTACATGGTTGTAAATGTTAGGGATATACTAGTAGATATGGCTGTAAGGCTGTCTTATTGGTGGATTGGAGCCAGAACCTATAGCGCGTTTTAGTTATTGAGTTTGTAATTTAATATTTATAGAATTTTCTAATATAAATATAAGGTCTAAGAAAAATCTATTGGGTTCGTTGGGACCCGTAGCTAATGTTGTAGCTCTGCCATGCATGTCTATATTTGCTTTCTCCAAAGCCGGCAATGTATGCGAAAATTACTCACATATATTACATTCATACTGCAACATACATATATGTTACAACATAGTAATAACGTTCAATTCAAGCCACATGTTAAAGTTTTTTCCCCTAAAGCTTCAGTGATAGGGAGCAACAATATAATAGTATTATATTAGCTCCTTTTATTATTGTTCCCTTGAATATACATACTGAACAAGTTTAGGAAATATATTAATTAACAAGCATCAAACGACAGTCAAAGATGAAGCATGTTCTTGCTAGTAAAACATGCTTCAATGGCTTCTCCAATGGTCAAAAAGACTCTCCCTTCAATTTTCTTCACAAATTTGGCTAACCTCAATTTGTGGATCACATGCCACCTTGGGTTTGCTAGTGCCAACTGCAAAAACCAATGTACATTCAACAACTAAGAGAGTCCTAATTAATTTGTTATTTTTCGTTTGTTTTTTACATATAGCGGATTAGTACTCACCTTCATTCCATTTGATTCCAGCTCACTGTGCAGTTCCTCTAGAGAAGCTATACTGGTTGTGTCAATGTTGAGCAAATCTACATCCATCAGTTCAATGTTGTGTCAATGTGCCGTGATAAATAAAACTAATCAAGCAAAAATTATGTGCTCATTGATTAAAAAGAAAAATGTTAATGATTTTATAGTTAAATAGGTTCTCGCACTTAATAGACTAGTCATTTTGGTGGATTTCGTTCTCCGTTTGTTTGGTCTATAACAAACTGAAATTTAACTTGGGCACTTACTTGACATGTCAAGAATAACCAGTTGCACTCTATCTTCGGCATCCTCATTTTGTTCTACCCGTGCCAAGTCCAAAATCCTAGATAATAAAGAACAAAAAGACATTAAGACGAATAGGAATAGAAAACAGATTTGTTTGTAGTTTGAGGACATACTTAGCTCTAATGAAGTTGGCATTTGCAAAACAAAGCAAAGCAGACTTGACTCTGAGAATGAGAGCTCCAGGTATCTTCATTGCCATGGGATATTGGTTCACATCTCCAAACAAATCACTCCCCGGAAACCTTCCTAGTTTTTCTGTCCCCGGCTGGATTGAGTTTAGAATGACCTTTGCAAATGATATACCAACCTGAAATTAATCATGTACAATAGATCAATATCCCTTAATAATTACTAGTAGTAGAATTATATATAAAGCTGGAAAAGAAAAGGAATGAGTTACCGCGAGGAGCAGGCCAATCTCGACAGATACAAAAAGGACACCAAGAAATGCAGCAATGCAAGTAAGGAAGTCCATCTTATCAACTTTCCATATGTATTTAGCTTCAGTTAGGTTGATGAGTCCAGGTAAAGCAGAAAGTATAATGGAAGCAAGAATGGCTATAGGAGTGAAGTACAATAGCCTTGTGAAAAATTCTAGTGATATTAGCACTGTTACAGCCATCACTATGTTGGACACTGCAGTTTCACAACCAGCACTGAAGTTCACTGCAGTTCTTGAGAATGAACCTGCATCCAGTGCAATCGATTTCAAGCATATCCTTTCAAGGGCGTTCAAACTTTAAAAAGATTTTAAGAAATTTAACAAATCGCCGCACCAAAAAGTTCAAATCAAACAACATATATAATAGTATATATAGAAACATTATATTGTAGGTACTTTGATTAGAAGAATAACTACATAACATAAAATCATACCCCAAAGATAATAGTATATTATATACCAATTTCATAAAAGTTTACATTATGTAATATACTGCATATTATATTTATTAGTAGTATATATCAGATAAACTAAAGTGATATTATACAATGAAGGTATATTATGTTATATACTATATCAATACCATATAAGTTTATATTATATAATATACCATATACGATATATATTAACAATATACATCTTTTTTTCCCCTCAATGTATACATCAAAAAACTAAAAGTGATATAATACAATGAAGATATATTATATTGTGTACTTATATACCATTTTCACATTAGTTTATATTATATAATATATTTTATATTATACTAATTATTGGCATGCATCAGATACATATTAATAATAGCAGAAGAGGCTTGGGATAGTAGGATATATTTGAATTCTTTTAATGGAGAAATTGGGAAGAATTAATATGGCTAGATACATTTTAGGTGAGAGAAAATCTCCGGAGAGATATATAAGAATACTTTTAGGTGAGAGTCTCAAGAAAGATATATATACATGTAATACTAAAAGTTGTAAATAAATTGTACCTTATGTCATTTTCTAAAAGCAATTGTAACATATTTAAATAAGTTTAAAATAAATTGTATTCTATGTAAATTTTTTATAAGGGATATTAATTTAACCTATAATTTTTCGACTAATGATGTTCATTCAACCGTCATTGCAATAGTGTAGTTTCACCACTGATTCCAACTATATATATATATATATATATATATATATATATATATATATATACTAAAACACAAGGTAAAAGATCCGATTTGTACATCAGAGGGCCATGGTTTGCAGTTCTTTTATGTTCAATTTCTTCATAAAACAACATTTTGAAGTATGGATTGGCTTGTTGAAGAGGGGTGGATAATTGTGGTAGGTGGCTCTACTTTAATTTTTATTTTTGTACTAACAATGGTGTTCAGATTTGTACACATTTTTAATTTTATCTCTTACTTTTCATCTCTATAGCTATCCAGGGGTGTATGTAGTGTCTTACCGACGAGTTCAACTGAACTCATAACTTATGACTCGGAGTAAATATTTACATATAAAAATTTATTAAAATTACAAAAATAATAGATATGAACTCATACATTTAAAAATATAAATATCTCAATACTAAGAACCTTAAAAGTTGAACACATAGGGTTTAAATCCTGGATCCGCCTACGTAAATATCGAGTACGTAACTCTCGGCACACCAAGTACGCTTTTGGCCATAACTTTTGGAAGTTCTTTTTAACAAAAAAGAAAAATCAAATATGTTTTTGTTTATAGAATTAATCTAGTTTTTGGGAGATTTTGAATACCAAAACTTCAAATCCGAATATAGCTCAAGACGTCTTTTGGATCTCATGACCATTAGGGACTTTTTAGTTGAAAAAAAAAAGATTTTTTAACATGTCAAACTTCCCCAAAATTTATTTCCAAACACATTTTTAATTGCACATCAAATTTCACATAAATCAGTTTTTTCAGAAAATATTTAAGAATTTATATCCAAACGGGTCCTAAAATTAAAGCCGACGGATGAAATCACCTATTCCCGCTTTTGTTCCGACACTCGGTAGAGACGAGTTAAACGTTGACTCCGTAAGTGAGAGAAAATAGTAAATTGAAGAGTTAAAAAACTATTTACTCATTATTTTGTTTCTGGCTTCCTTTCAGTTTTTCAATTTTATATTGGGAATCTTATTAAAATGTCCAAAATAAGTCCCAACTTACCTACCTCTAGTCATTAATTATAGATTTGTCAAAACTAGTATAACATATAAAAATTGAAAAGCCAAATAAATAAGGTTCTTTCTCTCCAACAATCACACGCAAAGATTTTCTTTCATATTTTTAAGAGTGATTAGCAACCGTAAATGCAAGATGGAAAAGAAATTCATGGATGAGTTAGCAAATAAAGAAATATAATATATATATATATATAATATATATATATATATATATATATAAGATTCCAAAAATCTAAGCAAAAAAAGACCTCTTTCATTGGGTATGGTTGAATTTTATTGAAAATATATAGATGAGTCAATATACACAACATTAGAGTGGATTTTGGATATCAGAATTCGCAGTTAAAATCGATTTCAAAAAATTCTTCTGCAACACATGTATCACGCATATATCTCACACAAAAGTATATATGGATATACATATGAAACACATTTGAGACATATGTGATATACATGTTCATCTTCTACTTTGACTTTTCAATTCAAACCACCTCAAAACACCATCAAATCATTCCCGAAACAGAGATTCAAACTCCTTAAGATGTACCCAATCTATTTTAATAACACGCACTCAAAAGAAAGTGAAAAATACGACAATTTTTAGCTATAAATAGGTAATTGATTGATATTGGTAATATATGGCAAATATTTATAATAAGTTACTTGTGAATGTATATAACTGTAATTTCCTTTTTATAGGACAGGTTTTGCTGGCCATGGGCCAAACTTTTATAACACGTTGAGCGACTCTAGTAAAAAAAAAACCTCAACAAGTAAAAAGAATCCAAGGAGAGAATTAGTTTGCATTAAAACCTTCGTATTTGGAAATAGTAGTAGTAATAAGTAATTAAAAGACTAACCAGTTGCAACATAACAAGAAGTTAAAGATCCAGTAATATTCATAACACCCATGGCCAGCATTTCCTTGTTTCCATCAAGTCGGTATCCTTTCATTGTAGCAAACGATCGGCCTACAGCAATTGCTTCCTGGTAAATTAAACATGTTAAAATATACTCATAGATTATTGTGTAACTAAATAAATAAAGAATATAATGGACGTACTGTGAGAGCGATAAGTGCAACGATGAGCCCAATTTTGGCAGCTTCAGCAGTATGAGGACTATTGAACTGCAAGTCATGGATGGAAGTCGGGTTCAAACCTCCACTTATGTGCTTCACTATCTTAACACCATGTTTATCAGCTCTTGTCAAGAATACAATTAATGTTGACAGAATTACAGACAGCAATGGCGCCATTGCAGATAACAAGAAGAGTTTCTTGTGCTTTCTTGCCTGAAAAATCATGGTATATATATATTGCCACAATGCTGTTAGAAGTTTGATTATTTCAAATCAACAATTCATTATGACTATCTAATTATTCTTGCGTTTTCCTCTCTCTCTCTCTCTCATATATATACAGAAACCATGTTTAAAAGGGAGTAGTTATGGAGTATCATAAAAATTTAAACAAGCTGTATCATAATTTAAGAATATGAGAATATAGTCTTTTGTGACTAAGAAATTCATGCAGAAATATAGGAGAAAATAATCTTGTTCAGCTAAGAAAGTGCATTTAATAGTATTTCCTCTCTGATATTATAATTTTTACAGGTTTAGGCTTATACAGTGGCTAAGCCACATGGTCACAAACTCACCACCCTCTTTGTCGAAAAATTGCACTGTATATAGATAAAATATTATAACACATATTCAACACCCGTTGTCGGTTATTTTTTTTCACTTCTTTCAAATTTGAATACCCTTGGGAGCTTCGCCACTGGGCTTATATGTGACAATATATCACAAGATTATTTTGTCCAAGTGGATCTTGTTAAGTATAGTCAGTGAATCTAGACATATAGCTACTTACCAGATAGTACTTGGTAAAAAGGATGAAGATCAAGAATGAACTCCCAATCAGAAAGCTAAAAGGATTCCACTGCCAAAACAAACACTGGAATAATTAGCTGTCTAATTAAGTATCTAATATTAATTGAGAGGGAATGGAGAAAACAAAAATAGCAGATTTTTTACTGTATGCATTGATTTGGAGATAGAACTTAAGACAGAGATGATATCAGTATTATTTGTAAACTTTGAAAGCCCAAGCAATGATTTGAGCTGTTGTAGACCAATCACACAGGCAGCACCAGCCATGAAACCAACAATAGCAGCATGAGATAGAAAATCAACCAGAAATCCCAACCTGTAATTTATTATAATATCACAACACAATCAGAAATCCCAACCTGATGTTAGTTAAATTTTAAGAATAATTAACTTACCTAAGTAGTCCAAAGGCAGCTTGAAAAGTACCCGCGAAAAAGGTTACAGTAAGCACGAGTTTTGTGTATGCAGCTGGATTAACAGTAGGATCTTCAAATTTCTGAATCATTGAGGACAAGAGTAGTGAAACAACAGCAACTGGTCCAATTGCTATATCTCTTGAACTCCCCATCATAGAGTAAATTAGCGGTGGGATTACACTTGTGTCTAGTGGAAATAATTAACACATAATTGTTAGTACGTATATTTTCTTAAATTTCATAAAATGGAAATAAAATTACAATCTTGATCACTTACACAGGCCATACTGAGGATCAAGTTTAGCAAGAGTCGCGTAGCCAATGCTCTACATACAAGTAATTAATAATAGGATCGGAGTAAATTAACGATGAAAAGTTCAATGTTAAAACAGGTGTATGTGTTGTGTTAATTTAATTACCTGAGGGATGCAAAGGCTTGCAAGAGTTAAACCAGCCAAGATATCACTTTTGAATTTTGTTACATTGTATTCTTTGCACCAAGAAAGCGGAGGAAATATGGTCCTGAGAATCGATATGAGTGTACGAACAGGCTGCTGTCCGAGGCAGTGAAGCTTGTTTTCAAGAGGAGAGAATATTGTTTTCTTGAATGAACTCTTCAGCTTAGAAAACAGGCCTGGTGGTTCTGGCACATTTAGTACCCAATTACGCGTTTGTGTTTGAGAGAAGAGAGAAAGTTGTTTCTCTACTTGAAGTGTTTGGGAGAACTCATGATGACAAGTATTATTCTGACTCTCAGCCAAAGTTGGAAGAGTTGTTTCTTGAACTGTTTGGGGGTTTGATGCCTCAAGGGCAAAGTGTGAGGACTCTGTCTCACCTTCTCTTGATACAACCATTTCCTTGAAGGTGAAGTTTAGGAATTGAAAGCCCTTGACAGACCTCAAGTTGTTCAAAAGCACATCGTCAACTATTTAAAAGGCTTCATGATTAACTTTTTAAACTTGGAAAATCAATTTTTTAAATAAAAAAAATAGTACAGGTCTTTCATTGGGTTAAAATATGATTTCCTTTTAATTTATCAAGAGTCTTCATTTCAATGAGCTAATAAAAAGCTATAGTAGTAAAAAGGTTGGGCTTGCGTTGCGCACATGAAAATGGTTGAAAAGACAAAAGTTGGTGGATTTGCTCCTCGTACGGGCTGGCAAAATGGTTAAAAAGAAAACAGTTAACCACCCATATTATCTACTAAAAAATGGATTGAATAATGAACTTTTTAATAAGTATCCATTTAGAAAATAGGTAACCAATGAGTCTAAATTTTATATTCGTAAAGCCTCAAATTGGAGTTTGCTCAAGTTAGGGAGACTAACTTTTACATCATATGCAAGAATTCATGGATAATATGGTTATCCATATTATCTGCCAGTTAACCCATTTTTTATTCGTACAATATGGATCGAGTCGGATAATTTATCCGTTGTTTCATTATCCGTTTTCGACTCGAACCATATCCAACCCGACCAGCCCGTTTGCCACTCCTATGCGCGTGATATCATGTGTGAGGCTTCATCCAAGTTACCTTAACTTCTTTAATAGATTGTAGATCCTATATGTACAAATTTAACTAGCTATTATCCGCTTCACCTGGTTTCAATTCAAAATGGTCAATATTGCTGTTACTTTTTGTTGCTTGAATAATCTGGATACACACATTGGCAAAATATCCTTAGGAACATTGTTCTAATTATGCCTCAAAGTTCAAAGATTATATTGCATGGGATTATATATTCAACAAAATTTTCCTTGACGTACCAACCCAACAAATTCACCACTAGAAAGTACGTTTCCCCCCTTTTATAAAAATTTTATTTGACTGTTGAGCACTTCGAATGTGAGGCCTCCTTAAAATTTCTACTAGTCTATGAGTTTTCAGAGAAAAAGTGAAATATTCTCCACATAAAAAAACGTGATAAAAATCTGAAACCGTACACCACAGATAGCGCCTGGAATGCAAAAAGGAGTTATTTGGTACGCGAACAAAATTATCCCGGGATAATTCCTAGATTATTTTATCTCACCTGGAAGGTGGGATAAATAATACCAAAGTTTGATGGGATAAGATCGGATATCCGGGATTAAGTCCTGGACTAAGTTTATACTATGTTTGGTCCCGATACACCACAGATAGTGCCTATCGATATATATACTCTTTAGTGCTAAGTTTATACAACTATGTTTATACTATCCCGGTATAAATGGTCACCGGGGTATATTGATGTAATGCTTCATTATTTAGCTACTTTCATATGAAAGAGATATCCTAATTAGATGATCAACTTATCTCCGTTGAGGTCTTTATCCTCAATTACTCCAAGTATTTGCCTGGACGTTCAAGCTTCAGCAGATGAGACCTGGCAATTAAGTTTGAAGTTTATGTTCTATTTTGCCAATGAAAAAGTAGTGCAGCCAACGAAGGGCCAAGAACATGTATTTTCACTGCTGGGAGATATAATGCGATACATTGATTGAACAGTAAGATTATTCTTTAGTTATTAGCCATATGTCAGATTTTTGCTGTTTCTTTAAAGTTTAAACCCCAGAATAGACATATAGAGGTGGCAAAATGGTTTTAAAAAAACAGTTATCCACCCCTATTATCCATCAAATAATGGGTTGGATAATGAACTATTTATAAACGGGTCGAATATGGATAAAGAACCATATTATCCATTTAAAAAATGGTTAACCAAATGGATAACTAATGTGTTTAATTTTAACATTTGTAAAACCTCAAATTGGAGTTCCTCAAGTTTGGAAGACAAGAAATTCTCTCATAAGTGATCATATTTAAGAAGCCATGTATAATATGGATATCCATATTATCCGCCGGATAAACCTGTTTTTATCCGTCTCAAATACGGGTCGGATTAAATAATTTATCCGTTTTGGCCCGCTCATATCCGATCCGACCCGACCGTTTATCGCCCCTACAGACATGCATGATCAGAAGCTTCATTCATATAACAATCTTCGTGTAAAGTGGCTAGACCAATTAGTGAGGAAAACAGTATAGCACTTCAAGTTTGACTCTACGTTGTTTGTGCTCCACTGATTACTACTGCTACAGATCTGAGAAAATGGTTCTCGAATCCACTCTTTTTTGGGTTTCACGGTCCACACTATTCTGATGACTATGCTATTAACGAATAAACAAAGTTGAACTTTATTGAAAAGTTAAAACGGACTATATATATATATATATATTTAACTGAGTGGAATTGGTGAACTAGATCTAGGTTTCTTATTTAGCCAAATATCCTGTCTATATACAATCTTTACTGCCACACTCCCTATTTTACAGGCTCTATTCATTCACCAATTAATTATGTTCATTATATAAATTATTGCAATGCTTTAATGTAGGTCATGATGTGACATGTCATGGTTAAATTAGCATGATCTTGAGGACCACGAGCTAAATGAAACACTGTAAACAATACTATATATTCCAGAAAAATACAAGCACTAAAAATTTTCATGTCCAATTGCAGTTAACTGTATAGAAGCAATATTCATCTTGACGAGTTAAATCATTGCTGAGCTCTTTCGCCGTTTCTCTTTTTTTTTCTTTTTTTTCTGATGGTTCAAATAATGGTTTAATAGTGAAGGTACATTCATTTTTCCTTTTTCACGTTTCTAAGAAAGATCGAGACTGAGGGGCGGAGCCAGCATACATGTTACAGGTTCGGCCGAATCCAGTAATTTTGGTCCAAACTCTGTATTTGTCTTAAGAAATCGATTGAATAAGTATAAATTTTTAATTTAGAACCCAGTACTTTAAAAGAACTAGAATTTCGAACCCAATAACTTTAAATCCCAGCTCCGCCTCAATCGAGACTAGTTCTTTTTTTTTTTTTTTTTTTTTTTTTGGGGAGGTTTAGGTTTCGTCTAAATTTTTATTGCACATTGAGAAAGAAGGAAAATGATTATCTGCTCAACTTTTGGTCAATGTAAGCTAGCTTACTGGATTCCATGTTCTCTTGGCCTCCCAAAATTGAGAGTAACCATCATACTAAATGCTTATGATTTACGAGAAAAAATTAATTTTACTATCAAATAAGAGCCGTTTACTTATTTCTTGAGCGATAGTTCTACGATCTAGAAAACCGTTTCTTGACAGTAAAGATATGAAGACTTGCCCAACCTAATTATAAGAATACCGTAGCTAGCTGGTATTTAAAGGGAGATCACATATATACTAGAGAGAAAAAGTAATATTCTCAAGGTTAATTAGTGTTTGACTTTATGTAACTGAGTTTAACTTTACTAGTTAGAAAATTGATTGCGCAGATAGATAAGTGGATACACACATTTCACGTCGTAACACACACATTTCACGTTGTAACACTTGAGCCGTCCAATAGTATCAATTGGATATTAGTAGGGTTAGTGATGGGCTTAAGGTCTCTTAGTCTTATGTTTTGATGATCTATAAAACTTTCTGTATAAAACCAGATAAAGGACCTGGTGCATGTCCGGTATAATCATTCAGCAACGAACTCAAAGAAATTCGGGCAGTGTACTTTCGGATTCACCAGAAACAGTTTAGGGACCTGATCCCTTGATGTTCCCCTGACGGAAGTACAAGTCAACTCTACAGCTGAAAAGCAGTGGCAGAAAGTGAATGTCTGCAACTGTGCACGCTACAGTGCAGAAACAGTGCAACAGTCATTTCCCATTGGAAGAAGTGTGTACCAACTAAGAATAGACATCATTCTTGGGATGTCTTGGTAGCATAATAGTATGGTGCAAGACAAACAAGATATTCACTTGAGCATTTACTAACATTCTCTCAAGCACTGAAGATCTGCTCTTACATTGAAGTCTCAAGTGTGTCAAGAACAAGAAGACAACTCCACTACGGAACAGTTCCACTACGAGTTCATACGTGTCCTTAGTTGAGTTGTAATCTTGTGTTTTGTTCTTTATTGTAACTCCTATCTTGCTTTCTTAGAAGCTTTGTTTTAGGAAACCCAATCATAAACTGTCTAAGTTTGTGTTGTGACTTGAGTTGGTCATAGGTTAAAGTCTTTGTCACTAGTGAGTAACAAAGTGGCTTGTTACAAGTTAGTGTAGTTGAAGTCTTTGTAATAGAGTCATTACAAAGTGGCTTGTAATAGTTGAAGTTACAAGTTAGTGAAGTTGAAATCCTACCAGTGTAAGTCGTGATTTTTGTCCCCTTGAGTTGGGATTTTTCCACGTAAAAATCATGTGCCTCTTTTACATACTGTCTCTATAGATAACTCTGAGGGAACTGGTAAATGACCAGGTCTCTTTAAGTTGGTGGACTCATATAAACTATCAATTGGTATCAGAGCAGGTTCTTTCTAAAAGGTTAACACCTAGAAAGGATCTCAAATGGCTGCTCCACCTAACATTGAAGAAGGACAATCAACCTACAGACCTCCTAGATTCAATGGTCAAAACTATGGATGGTGGAAGACGCACGTGCATGACTTTATAATGGAAGAAGATTTCGAACTGTGGGATGTCATTTGTGACGGTCCACATGTTCCCATAAAGAAGGTTAGAGAAGCTGGTTTAATGGTGCCCAAGACCAGAAAGGAATACAGCGACATTGACAAAAAAGATGTTGAGAAGAACTTTCGTGCCAAGAAAATATTGGTATGTGGTATAGGACTTGATGAGTACAATAGAATCTTAGTTTGCCAATCAGCCAAGGAGATATGGGAAGCTCTGCAAATGGCACACGAAGGAACCACTCATGTTAAGCAGTCCAAGATTGACATGCTCACCACTGAGTATGAGTTGTTTCGAATGAAGGATGATGAGTATAAAAGACATGCACACTAGATTCACATCCATCATAAATAAGCTTCACTCACTGGGAGAAAGAATCCCTAGAAACAAGCTGGTACGGAAATTTCTTAGTGTTTTACCTGGTTCTTGGGAGAGCAAGGTAAATGCTATCACTGAAGCCAAAGATCTACAAAATCTAACCATGGACGAGCTGATTGGAAATCTGAAGACATACGAGATGAAGAAGAAGAAAGACAGTGAAAGAAGAGAACCAGGAAGGAGAAGAACCTGGAGCTCAAGGCTGAAAACACCGACTCAAGTGAAAAAGATAGTGACATGGCCTATCTTACTAAAAGATTTAAAAAGATGGTTCAAAGAAATGGTGGCATACCAAGGGGAGGCAGTTCAAGTAAACCAAGGAACTATGATCTTTGTCACAAGTGTGGAAAGCCAGGGCACTTCATCAAAGACTGCCCACTTCTGAAGCAGGAGCCTTACATGCATAACTCTGACAAGATAGCAAAAAGGAACCCGGTTCCTGACAAACGATTCAGCCGAAAAAGTGCAGCTGACAATGTTGTGAAGCAAGATCTTGCTGCATGGGGAGATTCCTCTAGTGAATTAGAAGAGGAACCAGATGCAGGAAACAGTTTCATGATGGCAGTATAAAATGAAGCTAAGGAATATGATTCATTGTTTGCACTAATGGCCCAGTCTGATGATGATGAAGAGGATGACAATAATGAGGTAAATTTAAGGGTTGTTTAGAGAAATCTGAAGTCCTATTCTTCGAAAAAATTAATGTCATTAGCAAATGTTCTTATTGATGCATACCACAGTTTAGTTGATGATAAGGATACATTCACCATAGAGTTAGGAGAAGCTGAGCAATCTAGGGATGATCTAGTGGTCTGTGTGGTTGATTTGAAAGAGACCATAAGTAATCTCGAAAAAGAAAAAGAATCCCTAACTGGAAAAATAAATTGTGTGGAAAATGAAAGAGATGACTTGATGGTAGTGGTTGCGGACTTAAAGGAAACCATAATCAACCTTGAGAAAGAAAAGAGAGTCTTAGCTGAAAAGACTGATAGTGCAGAAAATGAGAGAGATGACCTGACAATAGTGGTGGTATACCTAAAGGAAACAGTAGAGAACCTGAGCAAAGAAAAGAATACTCTGACTGAAAATATTAATGTCGTTGAACAAGAAAGAGATGACCTTTTGGTGGAAATCACAGACCTAGAGGAAATAATTGAGGGACTCAAATTAGGACATAGGCCTGTGAGTATAGATAAAGTAGCTAGTGAGACACACATCAAGCTTGAAAAGGAATTAAATGATGTGAAAACTAGTTTATATGGTGAACTTGAGAAAAACATGCAACTTCAAGCTGAATAGTGAAACTAAAGGTTGATTTTGAAAAATCTCTTAAATGGACCTGGTCCACAGATGTTGTCACTGCCATGTACTTTAATAACAGTGGAAACAGGCAAGGGATTGGGTTCCAAAAGGAGAAAGTTCCTTACAACCCTTATAGCAAGTACGTCACTGTCCCAGATAACTGGCTTTGTACCCACTGTGGGAACAATGGGCACTTTAAAGAAAACTGCCCTGTCAGGGTTCAATCTGTTCAGAAAAATAAAGTGTTTACTAAAAAAGTGACTACTAAAAGGGGACCAGGTACCACTAGCAAAAGTCAATTCTTGCCTGCATGGACTAGAAGAGCTCTTATCCATCTTTTTTCTCATTACAAGGGACCCAAACTTGTTTGGGTTCCTAAATCTAACCCTTAATTTATATGTGCAGGGATCAGTGAAAGGAACAGGACTACAATGGATCATGGACAGTGGATGCTCAAAGCACATGACTGGGAATACCATGGATTTTCTCTCACTGAAAATCCTTCAAGGAGGAGATGTATCCTTTGGAAATGGAAAGAAGAGATACATTCTCGATGTTGGAAGGGTTGGAAGGTCACTTGTGCACTCAATTGAGAACGTGTACTATGTAGATGGGTTGAAGTACACTCTATTGAGTGTATCCCAAATTTTTGATAAAGGGAACAAAGTAGGGTTCTTGTCTAACGTATGCACAGTTACTAGTCTAATAGCTGGTGAAGTGGTTTTAATAGATAAAAGGCACAAGAACATCTATGTTGCTGACTTTGAATCTTTGGAAGCTGGTGATATGAGATGCTTAAAGGCAATTGATGATGATGCAAAATTGTGGCACAGAAGATTGGGGCATGCAAGATTCTCACTCCTGAATAAGTTGATACAGAAGGATCTGGTTCGTGGTCTGCCCAACTCAAAGTTCAAGGAGCACAGAATATGTGATGCATGTGCCAGAGGAAAACGTGTGAGATCATCCTTTAATCCAAAGAAGGATGTTAGCACATCAAAACCTCTCGAACTCCTTCACATGAATCTATGTGGTCCTATGAGAATACCAAGCTTATGTGGAAATAAGTATATCTTTGTGATTGTGGACGCCTATTCAAGATTCACTTGGACACTATTTCTTAGAGCAAAAGATAAGACTTTTGAGGTATTTGTGGACTTTGTCAAGAAAATCCAAGTGAAGATGGAATTGAAGGTAACTTGCATCAGATCTGACCATGGGACAGAATTCGACAATGCCAAATTTGATGAATTTTGCAATGAAAATGGGATCACTCATAACTTCTCAGCTCCAAGGACTCCTCAGAAAAATGGTGTGGTGGAAAGGAAGAACAGAACTCTAGAAGACATGGCACCGTCAATGCTCATTGATAGTGGAATTGCAAAAAAATTCTAGGTTGAAGCAATTAACTCTACGTGCTATTTGGTGAAAAGGTGCATGATCAGGTCCTTCCTAAACAAAACCCCCTATGAGCTGCTAAATGGAAGAAAGCCAAAGAAACTCATCTGAGAACCTTTGGATGCAAATGTTATGTTCTGAACAACGGGAAGGACCAACTTGGAAAATTTGATGCAAAAAGTGATGAAGGAATCTTTCTGGGATACTCTTCTCAAAGCAAAGACTACAAAGTCTACAACAAAAGGACACAATGTGTGGATGAAAGTGTTCATGTGATATTCAATGAGACACCTTCTTCAAACAAGGAAGGAGACAATGAACCACTTTTAGTTCCTGGAGAAATATCTGATGTTTCAAATGGCAAAGTTGACATGATGAGTCAGATGAAGGAAGCAAGTGACGACAAAATATCCTCGTCAACTTCACAAGAGGAACCTGGTACCCCAATTACGACCACTGAAGCTGAAGAAAGAGTTGGAGATGCAGTGCAAGGCACTCCACAGGTAGCTGAACAAGGAATGCAGGGAAACCTATCTGACTTACCCAGTTCTTCTACCAATCAAATCCAAGTCCCAAATTGGAAACACAAAATCTTTCATTCCCTTGATAATATAATCACCCCTCTTGATTCTGGAGTCCAAACTCGACCCAAAACCAGAAACTCCCTAGCCTTTTCACCCTTTTTATCTCAAATAGAACCCAAAAATATCAAGGAAGCCCTGAAGGATGTAGACTGGATTATTGTTATGCAAGAGGAGCTGCATCAGTTTGAGAGAAACAAGGTATGACACCTGGTACCTAGACCATCAGACAGAACCATCATAAGAACCAGGTGGGTGTTCAGGAACAAACTAGATGAAAATGGAAATACTACAAGGAACAAAGCAAGGCTTGTTGTTCAAGGTTACAATCAGGAGGAAGGGATTGACTATGATGAGACGTTTGCCCTAGTTTCTCGCATGGAATCTATCAGGATCCTCATTGCCTTTGCTTCACATATGGAATTCATCTTGTTCCAAATGGATGTGAAGAGTGCCTTATTGAATGGCTTTCTTAAGGAAGAAGTTTATGTTAAGCAACCTTCAGGCTTAGAAAGTCATGTGCATCTTGAACATGTATTCAAAATTGAAGCAGGACCATAGATCTTGGTATGAGAGACTATCCAAGTTTCTTTTGGAAAATGGGTTCACTCGAGGAAATATTGAAAACACAATGTTTCTAAAGAAACGGGGGAGGAACATGCTCATTGTTCAGGTTTATGTGGATGATATCATATTTGGGGCTACAACAGACTCACTATGCGAAGAATTTGCCAAACTCTTCAGAAGTGAGTTTGAAATGAGTATGATGGGGGAACTGAACTTCTTTATGGGTCTTCAAGTGAAGGAGACCTCAAAGGGAACTTGCATCAGTCAACAGAAATACATCAAAGAACTGCTGAAAATGTTTGACATGGAGGAATCAAAGGTGATTGACACCCCTATTACAGTTGCTACCAAGTTGGACATGGATGATTCTGGACATGGAATCAAACTTATTATTGGAGATATTTTGGAGGTTGAGGAGAGCACACAACATCAAGTGGAATAGGTTTTTCTTAGAGGAACCAAATGGTGCAACTACTATTCTAAGATTCTTCTTCTTCTAAACCCCAAGAAACTAATAGCATTGCAATCATGAGGATACCTCGTTTTTATCCAGTTTCCATTAATAGTCTAATTAATTAGTCGATCTCACGACCTCTTGAGTATAATTTTTGGATACGAATTCAAGATTTTAATTTTAAAATTCTAATAATTAAGCTCGTTATATTTAAAATTGTCAGTTCAAAATTTTAATATATTAATCAACATTTAAATAGGTTATTATGTCTCAAATGATACTAAGTTCAGATGAATCCGAAGATTTAGGTCTATCACCGGAATTATCCGTTAGCACTTAGGTTTGGATAAAGTTGACCTAACCATTGGTACGTCACGAAGCCCCTCCCCTACTTCTTGTTGGTTCTCTTTGTTTCTTTGTTCCTTTTTCCTTTTCTTCTTCTTATAATATTTTTTTTAAAAAGGTATTCCGCTTAAAGAAGGAAGACCCAAGAACAATAAAAGCTCTAGCTTAAATTTGAGCAAAGTGATGTAAATCGAAGATCTTAACATCAAATCCAATCTCCCCTCCCCCCCACCCCCTCAAAAGAAAAAACAAGAAGAAAAAAACTTCATTCACCGGATAGCTTAATTATATTGTTCACCAGTTCTATTTTCTGCATAATATCACTCTCTCAAAATGAAATTCTCCTTTTTCTTATTTGTAGATATAAACTAAAATGATGAATTTGGAACATACTTAACTAACTGATAGTTTATATGAGTCCACCAACTATAAAGTGACCTGGTCCTTTACCAGTTTCCTAAGAATTATCTATAGAGACAGTATGTGAAAAAGGCATAGGATTTTTACGTGGAAGAATCTCAACTCAAGGGGACAAAAACCACGACCTACACTGGTAGGATTTCAACTTCACTAACTTGTAACTTCAACTATTACAAACCACTTTGTAATGACTCTATTACAAAGACTTCAACTACACTAACTTATACTACACTTATTACAATCCACTTTGTTACTCACTAGTGATAAAGACTTTAACCTATGACCAACTCAAGTCACAACACAAACTTAGACAGTTTATGATTTGGGTTTCCTAAAACAAAGTTTCTAAGAAAGAAAGATAGTAGTTACAATAAAGAACAAAACACAAGATTACAACTCAACTAAGGACACATGTGAATTCGTAGTGGAACTGGTCCGGAGTGGAGTTGTCTTCTTGTTCTTGACACACTTGAGACTTCAATGTAAGAGCAGATCTTCAATGCTTGAGAGAATGTTAGTAAATGTTCAAGTGAATATCTTGTTTGTCTTGCATCATACTATTATGCTACCAAGACATCCCAAGAATGTCTATTCCAAATTCATCATTTTAGTTTATATCTAAAAATAAGAAAAAGGAGAATTTTATTTTGAGAGAGTAACATTATGCGGAAAATAGAACTAGTGAACAATATAATTAAGCTATCCGGTGAATGGAGTTTTTTTCTTCTTGTTTTTTCTTTTGAGGGGGGGAGGGGAGATTGGATTTTGAGGTTAACATCTTCAATTTACATCACTTGTTCAAATTTAAGCTAGAGCTTTTATTGTTCTTGGGTCTTCCTTCTTTAAACGGAGTACCTTTTAAAAAAAATTATTATAAGAAGAAGAAAAGGAAAAAGAAAAAAGGAAAAAAGAAAAGAAGAGAACCAACAAGAAGTACGGGAGGGGCTTCGTGACATACCAAGGGTTAGGTCAACTTTATCCAAACCTAAGTGCTAACAAATAATGCCGGTGATAGACCTAACTCTTCGGATTCATCTGAACTTAGTATCATTTGAGACATAATAACATATTTAAATGTTGATTAATATATTAAAATTTTGAACTCACAATTTTAAATATAACGAGCTTAATTATTAGAATTTTAAAATTAAAATCTTGAATTCATATCCAAAATTTATACTCAAGAGGTCGTGAGATCGACTAATTAATTAGACTATTAATGGAAACTGGATAAAAACGAGGTATCCTCATGATTTCAATATTATTCTTTTCTTGGGGTTTAGAAGAAGAAGAATCTTAGAATAGTAGCTGCACCATTTGGTTCCTCTAAGAAAAAACTATTCCACTTGATGTTGTGTGCTCTCCTCAACCTCCCAAATATCTCCAATAATAAGTTTGATTCAACCTCAACAATGTATCGGGGGATCATTGGATCTCTACTCTACCTCACTGCGAGTAGGCCATACATTGTATTCAGCGTGGGGTTATGTGCAAGATTTCAGTCAAATCCCAAAGAGTATCATCTGAAGGCGGCAAAGAGAATTCTGAGATATCTTAAGGGCACACAGGACATGGTTTTGTACTATCCTTCAAGTGACAATTTTAACCTTGTTGGTTATGCTGACACTGATTATGCAGGTTATCCGGTGGACAGGAAAATTCACTTATGGAATGGCTCATTTCCATGGATCATGCCTAATCTCATGGGGTACAAGGAAGCAAAACTCAGTGGCCCTCTCAACAGCTGAAGCAGAATATGTCGCAGTTGCATCTTGTTGTGCTCAACTATTGTGGATCAAGCAAAAATTGGAAGACTTTGGGGTATACATTGATTGTGTACCACTTCTGTGTGGTAATACCAGTGCCCTTAACATGGAAAAGAACCCGGTTAAGCACAAAAGAACCAAACACATTGATGTCAGGCACCATTTTCTCAGAGATAATGTTGAAAAGGACCTTTTCAGCATGAAATGTTGTTGCACTGAAGATCAAAATGCAGACATCTTCACCAAAGCTCTAAGCAGGAAACAGTTTGAGAGAAACAGGATGGCACTAGGGTTAATGAAACCTAACTGAACCTGGTTCTCCTTACTTGGCTTTGAGAGTCACACTCAGATTCAATCAGCTAAAGTGTTTTCTGACCAAGCATAACTCACATCTATACCGTTGCAAGTATACACGCATGGTGATTATAGAAGCTAAAGGTACGACGTTGTACTGCAAAAGGGAGCTGACAACTTTTTCAAAAATAGGTCAGGAACCTGGTTCCTGTACCACAGGTTAGTAGTTATGTATTTTTCTTATTCCTTTCTCAAAAGACAAAACAATAAATGCAACCGCCACATCATCCGACTTTTCAGAGTCTGTGTCTGTCATGTCCTATCTCTCAAATACTTTCACTTCCTCTGCACGTTTCATCTTCCAAAAGCCTACCGTCCATTTTGAAATCCGCCAGAACCCGTTCCTCTTCCCCCCTCTTTATTGCTCTTCCTTTATAAAATCCTCTCACCTTTAACCGCTAAGAACCATTATCTCTCATTATCTCTCTACAAATCCTCACTCCTTCTGAACTCCTTGTGTCTCTCATCCTACAATGGTTGTCGAACAATCATCTTTATCTCCTGCCATTAACACCACTCCCACAACACTAGAAACCCAGTCCTCTATCAACCCTGATGTCGTCGTCCCCACACCAGTTTCCTCTTCACCACCTGTCGTGGTTTCTCCTCCTTCAAACCTTACTGATCTTCCTTCTTCTGTCCCAACCAAAGATCCCCTGGAAAGTGATACTCCTTAGGCTTTAGAGGTTTCTGAGGAAGACCCCGATCAATATTTGAACTCCTCTCTCCTTGACTCTGTGACTCCCATGGAGTCACCAGAAAAGGAAGCGGCAAAAACCATCATTGCCATTGCCGCCGAGAGTCTTACCTCTGAAGGAGCCTCCCCCCTTCCTGCGTCTTAGGGGGAAGAAAATCCATTCTTAAGGGATGAGGGGACCATGGTTATATTTGAGTCTCCTATTCGTGACACTGTAAAAGACAAACCTGTTGAAGAACATGTTTCTCCTTCAGCAGAAACAAACCAAGAACCCATTTTCTACATGAAAACCTTGGATTCTATTCCTCCCATTACTGTGCCTTTCGACGAAGATGATGAGAAGGAAATGGTCCTCAGTGCTCGATTTAAGCTTCGTAAACAAGAATCTACTCCCGAAGCATTCTCCAAGCGACCCTCTACTCGGTTGCAAAAGAAAGAGGCTCTCAAATCTGCCTTGGAGAAGAGCAAGAAAAGCCTTAAGAAGAAGAAGAAGAAGAAGAAGAATAGATTGTTGAAGCAACAAAACGTTGTGGCTGACAAGGATATTCCAGTAGTTGAGGTGGATGAAGATGCTGAAGAGGAACCCAGTTCCTTAGTAAAAAGATCGTCCAAGTCTCAGAAGTCTACGGTTGGAGCTTCGGAAGAAGTTATGGAAAAACAAGATGTAACACCTGTGAAGAGTGGTGGGAAATTAAAACAGGTTGTAGTTGACGAAGTGGTTGAAAAAGAGTTGTCTGAAAACACGTCTGTGGTAGTTGAGCGTGCAAGAGGGAAGTCTGTTGAAAAATTGAAGAAAAGAAAAAGGGAAATTGTTGAGGGACCCGGTTCACTGAAGACCATACCAAGTGACAGTGGACTTGGTTAGGAAATATTAAGAACTCAAAAAGTGTTATGGGGTCGTATGTTTGTCCCGGAGATATCTGAGATGGCTGGCATGAGACAGGTTCTGGAGATTGTGGAGTTCTAGAAATGGGACCATTTTTTTCGTGCAGATGTGCCCAAGATTTATGAAGAAGAGGTGCATACTTTCTATGCAACTCTCTTCACTAGGGATCATCTATGTGTGCTGGTAAATGGGGTTTACATCGTGCTTGATGCTTCTGCTTTGGGAAATGCTCTCCAGGTCCCGTGTGAGGGAATGTCTACTGTCAAGAGTGCTTGTGAGGCAAACTTTATGAGGGCCATTGTGAAAGAACAGTCCATCCAGCAGGGGGAACGAGTGCATAAAAAGGCGCTACTTCCAGTATCCCAGCTCCTCTTTGTGTTGGTTAACAAGCCTTCCTCTTCTAGTGCCCCCTAGGTTCCTTTCAGTGTCCAGTCGTCTTTTTGTTTGTGATGTTGTGGTTGGTTGTTTTTGTTTGATTTTTTTTTGTGATGGCATTTGGATTCCACCGTACTGCTCCTGCTATAAAAGTCCAATCAAGTCTTTTCTTTCATAGCAAAGACTTCTATGTTTTTTTTAAAAAGTTTTATTTTTAATGAATCAGCTTCTTCTTTTTTTCGTATAATGTCTGTCTTCCTTTTACTTATCTTTTCTATCATGTTGTGTGCACACATGGGGTGAGTTAGGTGTGTTGGAATTCTTTATGCTTTCTGTCTGTTTGTGATTTTTAATGATGCCAAAAGGGGGAAGATAGTTGATGCAGCGATTCAGGGGGAAACACAGAGACAAGGGGAACATATGGGGTCATGGTACTTTATCTGGTTAAGTTGGACTCTATACCTAGCTATCAATTTTAAAAGTTTGTCATCATCAAAAAGGAGAAAATTGATGGGCTTAAGGTCTCTTAGTCTTATGTTTTGATGATCTAACAAACTTTCTTTATAGAACCACATAAAGGACCTGATGCATGTCCAGTATAATAATTCAGCAACGAACTCAAAGAAATCTAGGTAGTTTACTTTTGGATTCACAAGAAACTGTTTAGGGACCTGATCCCTTGATGTTCCCTTGACGCAAGTACAAGTCAACTCTGCAGCTGGAAACCAGTGGCAGAAAGTGACTGCCTGCAACTGTGCACGCTACAGTGCAGAAACGGTGGAATAGTCACTTCCCATTGGAAGAAGTGTGTACCAACTAAGAATAAACATCATTCTTGGGATGTCTTGGTAGCATAATAGTATGGTGCAAAACAAACAAGATATTCACTTGAGAATTTACTAACATTCTCTCAAGCATTGAAGATCTGCTCTTACATTGAAGTCTCAAGTGTGTCAAGAACAAGAAGACAACTTCACTACAGACCAATCCCACTACGAGTTCACATGTGTCCTTAGTTGAGTTGTAATCTTGTGTTTTGCTCTTTATTGTAACTACTATCTTGCTTTCTTGGAAGCTTTGTTTTAGGAAACCCAAATCGTAAACTGTCTAAGTTTGTGTTGTGACTTGAGTTGGTCATAGGTTAAAGTCTTTCTCACTAGTGAGTAACAAAGTGGCTTGTAATAAGTGTATTACAAGTTAGTGTAGTTGAAGTCTTTGTAATAGAGTCATTACAAAGTGGCTTGTAATAGTTGAAGTTACAAGTTAGTGAAGTTGAAATCCTACCAGTGTAGGTCGTGGTTTTTGTCCCCTTGAGTTGGAATTTTTTTCACGTAAAAATCCTATGCCTCTTTTACATACTGTCTCTATAGATAATTCTTAGGGAACTGGTAAAGGACCAGGTCACTTTATTGTTGGTGGACTCATATAAACTATCAGTTAGTTAAGTATGTTCCAAATTCATCATTTTAGTTTATATCTAAAAATAAGAAAAAGGAGAATTTCATTTTGAGAGAGTAATATTATGCGGAAAATAGAATTGGTGAACAATATAATTAAACTATCCGGTGAATGAAGTTTTTTTCTTCTTGTTTTTTCTTTTGAGGGGGTGGGGGGGAGGGGAGATTGGATTTGATGTTAAGATCTTCGATTTACATCACTTTGCTCAAATTTAAGCTAGAGCTTTTATTGTTCTTGGGTCTTCCTTCTTTAAGCGGAATACCTTTTTAAAAAAAATATTATAAGAAGAAGAAAAGGAAAAAGGAACAAAGAAACAAAGAGAACCAACAAGAAGTAGGGGAGGGGCTTCGTGACGNCTAGAGCTTTTATTGTTCTTGTTCCTTCTTTAAGCGGAATACCTTTTAAAAAAAATTATTATAAGAAGAAGAAAAGGAAAAAGGAACAAAGAAACGAAGAGAACCAACAAGAAGTAGGGGAGGGGCTTCGTGACGTACCAATGGTTAGGTCAACTTTATCCAAACCTAAGTGCTAACGGATAATGCTGGTGATAGACCTAACTCTTCGGATTCATCTGAACTTAGTATCATTTGAGACATAATAACATATTTAAATGTTGATTAATATATTAAAATTTTGAACTGACAATTTTAAATATAACGAGCTTATTTATTAAAATTTTAAAATTAAAATCTTGAATTCGTATCCAAAAATTATACTCAAGAAGTCGTGAGATCGACTAATTAATTAGATTATTAATTGAAACAGGATAAAAACGAGGTATCCTCATGATTGCAATGTTATTCTTTTCTTGGGGTTTAGAAGAAGAAGAATCTTAGAATAGTAGATGCATCATTTGGTTCCTCTAAGAAAAAACTATTCCACTTGATGTTGTGTGCACTCCTCAACCTCCCAAATATCTCCAATAATAATGGTGTTTGCTTTTCCCTATTCATTGACTACTAATCTTTCCCACATTTCAGTCCCTATACAGAGCTCCACTATGGATGAATTATATCAACTCTCATAATATGTAATGAACCTTATAATTAAGTGCACTATATATATTCCTTATTAGGCTAAAAATAAAAATAAATGAAAGAGATGTTTTTAATCGTTTTGTATAGTATAAATGAAATCTTAAATGCATATTAGGCTCTCAGTATTCCCTTTATATTGGCAAAATAAAAATAGAATACTGAAAAGAGAAAAGGAAAACGAATCTCAACAGTAGTAAGTTTATTTTAGTATTACAACCTTTCTAATGAAAAACAAAAGAGCAAAAGGCTAAAAAGAAAAATAACCTAAATACCTTGTGGTTTGATTAGGAGCGACGTTAATTATTTAGAATTAAGCATCGGATTTCCTACTTAATATATAACTTAAACCTTGTGATTCATGAGACTCGGATTTTCTTTTCATTTTTTTGGGGTATAAAATGGAAATGTTTTTTCTTCTTCAGATAGTGACACTGTCTATAATATGGTTGCAAGCTTTTTGACCACTGACCTGTCCATCCATTAGGTGAACTGTTTATATATTTTAATTTACAGAAAAGCATTTCTCACCTTTTAATTTGCTCTGTGACACATAGCTTTATATTATTTCTTCAGACTTATAACTATACTGTAATTGTTAGATGTTAGTACTCTGTATTCAAAATCAGAAAAATCAGAAAACGTTAGTTTAAAGAAAATTAAAACAAAAAATTTCGAGGCCCAAAAGTTTCTCGTGTGTTCTTAAGGAATTTATGCTTACGTTTTGCTTTGAAATCAATGTAAAATGCAAAAGAGAGAGGGGAGAGTTTATTCGATTCGATAATTTGGTCCAACAAATTACATATTAAAATAAATTTGGTCAAAAAAGTTATCATTTCACCAAATTAAATTCGAGTCGAATGACAGCACAAGGTTTGCTCGCTTCTCAACTCTTTAAGAGATAGAAGAAGTTCTTCCATATATAAGCAAGTCCTATCTATCAAAGTTTCTTTATAAAAGGAACTAATTCAAAAATTCATTTCATTCCAACCATTTTTCATTCACACCTCTTTTTTAATTAATGTCAGTTGGAAAAATATACTAAAATTGGCCCATATTTTACCTAGTTTGACGCACTTCATATATAACTTGAAAATATTTTTTCATTTCTTAGCCAAAACATTTCTAATTTCATTTTTTATTTTTTCTTCTTCTCCTTTCATCGTGGATGATCCTCTTAAATAAATGCTTGCTATAATCTTGTTTGTCATCGAGTTATAGTATATTTTTTGGATTTCAATTTTTAAGTTTAGATGGATGGAGTATCATTTTTTCTGATAATCCAGGTCGTGATGTTGAAATTTAAATAATACACATTCTGCAACTTTATTCACATAACCCGAAATTAGTGCAAATTGAGTTGGACAATGATGGGAACAAATTCAAGGTGGAGACAGAATTACTGTTCAATAAAGTTAAACAGAATTACTGTTTGTTTAGACCCTAAACACATGAAACACGACTCATTGATATATACACTATTGGAAATATCAAGAGCAGTTTTAAACTTAATTTTGAAGAAAATTGGAGTAGATTTAAGATAAATTTCAGAGTTTGTTTCTTCGGATTGGGTGTTGTTTCAATTGATTAAAAAACATCAAAACGAGTTTAAAACTTAACTTGCAGTGAAATGGAGTAGAATTGATATAAATTTCAGATTTGAAATTTTGAGTTTGTTAGTCGTTTAGATTGGGTGTTGTTCCAATCGATTGAAAACATCAAGAAGAGTTCAAACTATAAAGTGATTTAGAGTAAATTTGAGCTTAATTTAAATTAAATTTAAGAAGATGAAGTTAGTTGTATGTATAATGGTGTATAACATGTATAATAGTGTATGTGGTATATAAACACTTTATATACACTTTTATACGCCTACTAGTCTTATGATACGCGCTTTGCGCGTGCACACTATCTCAATAAGAATTTTTTTTTAAATACTATATAAATAATATATTAAATATCATGTTTGAGTGATAAAATAAAAGTTAACTTTTCCTAAAATGATAAATCTTCCTACAGTTCTCATTCACAAGTCAATATATTCAACTAAAAATTTATTTTAATTTTTAATTCAATCGATATAAATTCATAAGTTATCGTGCTTCTTTTCAATTTCAGCATTCATATATAATCCTTCAAAACTTAAGAATAATTTTTCTTTTTGTTGAAAAGTTATTCCCTTGTTCATTTTAGAAGACACAAACAAGATTTATAAATTGATAGAAAATAATAAAAAAATTTCAAGAATAAAATGCAATTTATTTATTATCTAATTAATAAAAAATATTATATGAATTATTTCCAACATATTAGAAAAAGAATACATTATTGTAGCTTATTGTATAATCAAACTACATAAATTATACGAAGAAAAGAAGTATTGAAAAAGAAAAAGTAAAAGAAAATAAACAATACTAAACCTAAAACTTTTTAACAAAAAAAGAAAGAATAAAAAGCTCGTCAAGGACTCTCAAACAAAGTTTTATACTACAAAAATATTATTATATGACTTTCCATGTCAAAGTCATAAACATTAGGCTATCAATTAAATGATTGTCCGTAAATATTAGAAAAATAATTAATGACTATTCTTACATATTAGGAAAATAAGTATAATTACTACTCTGTCCCATATAAAATAAAAAAGTGAACGACATTTCGCTAAGAGCCTTCGTGTTTTTAATATAGTATAGATATACACAATGTACCTGCCTTGTATAAAAGTGCAATTTGTTTTCAAAACCAGTCCAAATTTGCATTAAATGACTTCAATTTTGTAAACAACTCCTTTGGACTATTTCAACAAGTCTAAATAACACTCATCCCAAATTTCTCGCAAAATTAGATTCGAAACTTAAATCCACTTTTTTAAGCTTGTTTAACAATGGTAGATTACCTTAAAAAATAAATTTCGCCACCCAAATGAATTTGGTTTGTCGAACTAATGTTTGAACATAATTACTGGAAATTAGGTTAGAAGGTTGAGCTTTTTATAAAAGAAATTGAACAACAATTCTGAGAACCTAGTTATAATTGAATGTTGAATCTTGGCGTGTTGTGATTGGGCTACAACTTTGCAATGTTGTGTATAAGCTACCTGGTTACAATATATATGTATGAGCAGGGTAGATTTGCATAGGATGAAGCGGTGATACGTGACACCACTTCGTCAAAAAGTTATATGTATAAAATTGATACGGGAACAATAAAAAGTATAAAAATGAATGAATGGCAACACTTGTTGAGCACATTTTTTGGTGCACTCCAGTTTATCAGGGAGGTGGTAGGATTAATTCTCCCAACCGAGTAAATGGATTTCTTTCTTTTTTTTCCCTTCTAGCAAAATATTCAATATATTAGTCTTGCTAGTACTACCATCTCTGCTTGCTTACGAAGGTTTAGCTTTATTATTTGTTTATTTATTTATTGCTTTCTTTCCTTTTTTGAAATATTTTTCCCCTTCTTTTTCTTCTTCATTTTAACGTTAATGATAATTATAAAAAGGCATTTAAATTATTTTTTATTTATACGGTCTTCTATAACGATTTATTTATGTGTTCATTTGTTTAAATATAACACTAGTTGCAAAAAATTATGCGTATGCCACTGTGTATGAATTGTACTTTTGTATAATTTCCTCAAAAATAAAAGAAGAAATGGAAAGCCATATATTAAACCAATCTTCTCCATTTTATTAAAATCCCCTTTAGTTTCTTCCTCAAATAAGAGTTTACATGACAATATTGTATAAGTCAAAATCTGCCCTAGAATATCTAAGGCAAGATAACGCTAAAGGAACACTCTTCAAGCCGTCATCAGTCGAGGTCGGCCAGGAAGTAGCGAGGTTCGTGGCCGAGATGTCAACAAGGGATGAGGTGGAACACCGTGGGCAAAGTTATAACGGCTAGTTTTCGAAATAGGATATTAAAGAGAATATTCTAGTGGATATTCTCTGCACTTGTACTATTAAAATTTGTTAAGAAAATATCTCATAAAAATAGAAAAGGAAACAATGGTGTAAGTAACGTGACATTCATTTGACAGGAATAAATTTTTAATTGAAGATTCTTTCTCTATCTCACAAAGATACAAACACTACTTTTTCATCTAGATTCTTGTTGGTATTATCCCACACCCATCCATCAAATCCGAGAATAATTCGAACATTCTGAAATTTGTCTGCCATTCATCATTATCAGGAGAGATAATCGACTAGTTCATACTTTATTGGGTGAATCACTCCTTCTATTAACTTAAATGCCATTTATTCCTAGTTGTTGCCACATCTAGAGATACTATAATTTACTAAGTTTAACCCATTATTATATAAATTCAACTGTTTTAACCGAAAGTTATACTTTTTGGTCAAACAATTTGACGTCGTTTGTGGGAATTTCTTAGTTAAGCTTTTACTTTTTTCTAAATCTACGGCTAACACGAGCCTCTAACGTAAAAAAAAAAAAAAAAAAAAAAAAAAAAAAAAAAAAAAAAAAAAAACAAAAAAAAAAAAAAAAAAAAAAAAAAAAAAAAAAAAAAAAAAAAAAAGAGAGAAGAGAAAGCGAAAATAGATCTCCTTTCTTTGTACGTACAAAATCCTAACATAGCAGGTAACCGAGTAAAAAGGGCGAGAATAATCAATGAGCTTTCAACTAAATTCATGAACGTCATCAACGAAAGATGCGACAACACCCAATGCCTCCCCTAGGCGAGATGGGTTACCGCCTCCTCATTGTAGCATAACAAAGTCTCTTCGGAAGGGATCCTCCACATCTGTGGGGGAGGAGACGCCCCATTTGTAAAAAAATCCTTGAGTCATGTCTAACCAACACGCTTAACAGTGTCCTCAACAAGCTCACTCGGGTCGTGGCCACAGAAAATGCAAGAACTTGCGTTATACAACCAGGAGACGAGCAACACAACCAACTCCTTCCTCCTCCCACGACAGGTATTACTCACAATGTCGTTAATAGTGCAAGCGACGACACTCTCACAGTCATTCTAAGAAGGATGGAAGAAATGGAGAGCGAGAACAGAGCACTCCGGGACCAAATGAGGGAACACCAAGAAAGGGTCGATAAGATACCGGGCGCATCTAAGCTTTTACTAAAGAGAGATGCAGTACGATTCGTCGAGCAGCCTTATGGTGATGACGCCGCCCCATATGCCATACCAAAAACCTTTAAAATGTCTCCCTACCTTAGGATATATGATGGCACGACCGACCGTGAAGATCATGTGACTCATTACGTCTTCACTGTGAACGGTAATGACCTCACCAAAGAACAAGTATCTTCCTTTTTATTGAAAATATTCGTTGAAACCCTCACAGAAGGAGCGTTAACATGGTATTCGAAACTATCTGTGCGTTCCATTGAAAATTTTGAGGAGATGGCCGACAAGTTCATCACGGCCCACGTTGGGGCCAAGAAGGACGAGGCGAGAGTGAATGACATAGTTGCTATTAAATAGTCTCAGGGAGAGGGATTAAGGGACTTCCTTGCCCGGTTCAACCGAGTAAGGATGACCTTGTCGAATGTGTCAGAAGGGATGGCGGTCGTAGCCTTCCAGAACGGGCTGAGTAGGGATGGTTCAAGGGCGACTAGAAAGCTATTAAGTTGACTGATGAAGTACCCCGCAACCGCTTGGGATGAAATACACAACGCATATTGTGTCGAGGTCCAAGAAGATGAGAACGAACTCAACGGACCAACTCATCGACTGACCTCGGTATAGGCCGAACCCAAAAAAGATCGAAGAAATGATACCGGAAGAGACCTTGCAGCTCCTCAACCTAACAGGGAATGACATCAACCGTATGTCAGAGCGGACGTTGTGCCCTCCACCCGCCATGAAGAAGGCCCTCCTAGATCAAGGACAGGGACTCACCGAAACGAAAGAGGTATGACCCTTGTAACGACCCGACCGGTCATTTTGAGTATTCAGACCCCGTTCCCCAAATAATACTTTTCGTAGAGGCTTTTAGTGATTTATGACTTGAGCGGACGGGCGGTTCGGGATTCGGAAGTGTTTAGAGTAATATAGGAACACTTGGTTCCTTAAGGTTGGCTTTTAAAGCCAGGTTTGACTTCGGTCAACATTTTGAGTAAACGACCTCGGAATCGAGTTTCGACGGTTCCAGTAGCTTTGTATGATGTTTTTGAACTTGTGCGTATGTCCAGAATGGGTTTTGGATGACCCAGGAGCGTTTCGACGCCAAATAGCGAAAATAGAGTTTCCTTAAGTTCATAAGTTGGTTTGGAACATGTTTTTGTGTTATCGAGGTCCGAACGGAATTCCGGGACTGGGAATAGTTTCGTTATGTAAATTATGACTTGCTTGCAAAATTTGATGTCATTTCAAGTAGTCGGTTCGGCGCATTGAAACCGAATTCAAGAACTTAGAAATTCTTAAGTTTGATTCTAGGGGTTTTGAGGTGTGATTTTGAGTTTTAGTGTTGTTTTGGGTGTTCCGAAGGCTCGAGCGAGTTCCGTAATATGATTTAGGACTTGTTGGTATAATTGCACGGGGGTTCGGGTGGGCCCAAGTGCCTCCCGAACACCAAACGAAGCCCAAAAACCAGCAGCTGCACCAGATGTGGTGTGACCGCAGGTGCGGTTGCCCAGGTCGCAAGTGCGAGACCGCCCCTGTGGTCAAGGCTCTGCAGGTGCGACCCCAGGGGAGTTGGTCCAAAACCGCAGGTGCGGACCTCCTTCTGCAGGAGCGAACCCGCTGGTGCGGGATTTCCTCCGCAGGTGCGGCCCCAGGCCTCCTAGTCCACTTTCGCAGGTGCGACCCTTGGCTCGCAGGTGCGGTCCTCGAGCCGCAGGTGCGAGATCACTGAAGTCAGTGAGCTCATTTAATACGGGATTCAACCATTTTTCACCATTTCTTCCCCACCATAGGCGATTTAGAGAGCTTTCAAGAGGGTACTCGGCCTAGCTACTAAAAGGTAAGTAATTTCCATTTAAATGTTAGATTATTACACTAAATCTTAGGTAGATTAACACTAATTAGTGGAAATCAAAGGGGTTAGAGTGGAAACCTAGGGTTGATGAACTTTAGGGAATTTCACCACTTTTCTACCATGAAATCATATAAAAACTATATATTAATGATCCTTAGGCTATGGGTGAGTGTTATCTTCGAACATTTCCGGAATCCGAGCATGTGGGCCCGGGGGTGTATTTTGGGATTTCTTCAAGAATGATGAATTAGCTAAACTAGTAAGAGAATCTCATGTTTTTGAGTGCATATTAATGTATTTAAATAACATTTGACTAGTTTCGAGTCCTTGGGTGACAAGTGTGGAGTTTCAGGCGCGTTCTTGACCCGGGAAGTAGGTGCTACGCGAGGTGAGTCTCCTTTCCAACCTTGTAAGAGGGAATTGTCCCCATAGGTGATTATAAATGATTGAATTGTCCTTATTTGCCGGGGGGGGGGGGGGGGGCCACCCCCCCCCGAAGGGAGG
>ML262251.1:62409-74075 GCA_005239495.1 Nicotiana undulata
GCTACGCACGCACGAAGTGATGAGAGTCCGTGCGTAGCTACTACTTTGTTATGACGGGTAGTCTTTAGGACTCACAAGCATGTTTATGTGCCTTACTTGTATCCCTTCATGTATTCCTAGTTGATTATCATCCTTGAACTAGTATGAAATTGATGGAAGGTTACGTTAAATCTTGTCGTTGCCTTGGTCCTTGATTTCAAAGTATAAATCTCTGTAATTCATGAAGTTCCTGATAATTCTGTGTATGTACACGAGCACCTGTGTCACATGTATGATTCGTGAGCGGGGTAGCCTTATATTATGTCAACCGCGTCGCATGATCGATTCGTGAGCGGGGTAATAGATGCATCTATGGTTCGTGCCGTTCGACCCTCGACAATGCACATTTATTTTTTGCGTCGCTTCGGTCGTACGCCTCGGCATACTATATGTTATGTGAGGATTGAAAGTCTATTTATTTTCATCAATTAAATTACTCCATGTGGAAGAGAACTTGAGACTTTTACTGATATTATTATCTGACACTTGCGGGTAGCTTGTAGTTCATATACTTGATAGTCAATGCCTACTTGATTTCCATGACTGTTAATCCTGTCTAGATTTACTTAATTATATCATTGTTAATGACCCTAGTGAGTAATACGTCTACCTCTCGTCACTACTTCTTCGAGTTTAGACAGGATACTCACTGGGTACATACTTATTTATATGTACTCATGTTATGCTTCTGTACTTAATTGTACAGGTTCTGAGGCTGGTGCGTCTGGTTATCATACCGGAGCGCGTTCCTGAGAGTATCATCTGGACCCGACTACACGGTGAGCTGCTCCTCCTGGCTTTCCTCAGCAGCACTGTGGAGTCTTATTCTATTTTGGGATATTCTTGTCTATTTTTTTCGGGCAGTAATACATTTATTTATGTTTGGTTTTGTATATTCCACTAGTTGTCTGTGGACTTGTGACGCTAGGTCTTGGCACGTATAGTAGACTTGTTAGTATTTTGCTACACTGTATATGTTGGCCAATGATTTTTGAGTCACTTTGAATTAATTTACTCTACTTAGCCGTTTTCACTTAAGGATATCTTAACTTAAAAATTGGTAAGTACTTGGAAACCCCAAATAGGCAAAGCAACCTCGTTAGTAACTCGTGTTGGCTTGCCTAACTCCGGTGTTGGGCGCCATCACGATGGAACTTGGGTCGTGACAACCCCTTCACTATCCGCTCACAACTTTTGTGTGTCACCTGCAGAGATAGTCTATGCCTTGGAAAATCTCGGATCAAAGGTGAAATGTCCACAAAAGATGAGGTCAGATCCGAGTGCTGGGAAGTCGGACGCCCTCTGCGAGTTCCACCAAGAACGAGGACACAAAACTGATGATTGCATCTCCCTAAGGCTATGATTTTCGTACCAGCTATTTGGTGATCCCCAGTTCTTTTGGAGAATTATCATTACCTTACAGTCTTCAGTATTTTCAGACAGTTAGTGTTTTCAGTACTTCATTAGAGGCTTCATAGACTAGAGTAACAGTTAGGTAGAGTCACGGGCTTTTCATATTAAGATATGTTGGCTATAAATATGTCTTAGAATTGTATTAGTATTTCCGCACTTTGATTTATATCATTCATACTTTCAGTATATCAACATGTGTTAGTTTATCTTCCGCATTCAGTATGTTTTGATATCACATTGATTCAGTCAGCCAGTTGGTTCGCTCGGTCACATGTAGTCAGGCATCGAGTGTTGTGTTACGTCCAGACCCAAGTTCGGGGCGTGACACTTATAAGCTGGTGAAACTAGCTTATAAGCACTTTTCGGCTTATCTACGCATTTGTTAAAGTTAAAAGTGCTTATAAGTCAAAAATAATCCAAAATCCATAAGCTGGCCACCATCAGCTTATGAATTTTTTAGCTTATAAGCACTTTAAGTTTGACCAATTTTTTTACTATTTATCCTTAAAATATTCTTTTTTAGAACAAAACTTTTATATTGATACTCACTGCCTCAAGTACTATTTCAACCTAACCTCCTCTCTCCCTTCTTCAAGTTTACAATTCTCATTAACTATTTAAGATAAGAAAATTCTCTATTCCTTTGCATATTTATATCTATGTGATTGTGTATTAATCTTTCAACTCGATGTAATAAATGAGGACATATCAAATATTTGGTATATCAATGTTTGTTTCTCTTCAAATATTTTGTCCTATTTAGATTTATTTTTTACTAAGAAACTTTTATCAATTTATTAATTATTATAATTTATGATTATATGCTTATCATAAAATAAATTATATTTATCATAAGCACAGTTGTATTTAAAATAAAATGACAAATATAATATTTTGTATTTGGATCGATTTGAAATCTAAAATTTTGAAGAAATCGCCCTTATAAGTGTGAACAGTTCTAAGGTTATTTAAGTTATTTTAACAGAAAAAGAGTCAATCAACACCTTTTTATCAAATACTGTAGCAGCTTATTATCAGTTTCAACACTTGTATCCAAACACGTAAGTGTTTATTTATTAAATCAGTTTCAGCACAATAAAGTGCTTTCATGCTGTGATGAACCAAGGGGTCATTTTATGAATTTAGACTCTGTTAGGCTTATTAGCCCTAAAAAGACTAATTTTAAATATCTCAATTTGTGTGCGCAGTCCGGGCGTGAAACCGGAAAGCTTTTATGTGAAAATATGAGAAATAGTAATTTCTAAATTAAAATTTTGGTTTTAGTTGACTTGAGTCAACATTTTGAGTAAACGGAATCAGATCTGTGTTTTGACGATTCCGGGAGGTCCGCAGTAAAATATGGGACTTGGGCGTATGCCCGGAATTGAATTCTGAGGTCCCAAGCCTTAGAAATCAATTTTTAAAAGAAATTGTTTTGTTGAATTATTAATGAAATAAAAAAATGAATTAACGTTTGGAATCGTTGGTATCTGGCCCGTATTTTTGTTCCGGAGCTCGATACAGGTTTGTTATGATATTTAAGCCTTGTCTGCGAAATTTGGTGAGAATCGGAATTTATTTGACGTGATTCAGACGTCCGGTTGATAAATAATGAACTTTGAGTGTTCTTGAGAAAAATAATGAGTTTTGAGGTTTAATTCATAGTTTTACATGTTATTTTCATGATTTGATCGCACGAGCAAGTCCGTATGATGATTTTAGACTTGCGTGCATGTTTGGTTTAGAGCCCCGAGGGCTCGGGTGAGTTTCAAATAGGTTTGGGTTGTGCTGCGCTCGTTCTTTCTCATGCTTCGACGTCGTTTCTTCAAGCATAAATGATATCATATTGAACAAATGAGCTCCAATTTCTGTTTTGAGTGAAGTATTATATCTGTATCGTAGTTACGGACCAGTAACAAAAAGAATCATCGAATTTGGACATCGTACGGGGATTTTATGGGCAATTTACTAAGGTTGCCAGATTTTTCAAGTTAATTACAAAATTGTCTGATAGCATATTAAAAATCAGCACTATTTGCAAATATTAAAACCTACATATCTTCTTCTTTATAAGGTCAAATTGAGTGATTCAAAAGCCTAACTATTAGAATTTCACAAGGAATCCATTGGAGACATAAAAATCGAGTTTTAGGATCGTTTGGCATGAGAAACGAGGCAGAATAACTGACTGGAAAAAAAAATAAAAAATATATATATATATATATAACGGGTAGACTTCTTCTTCTTCAAATTTTTGAACCCCACAGCCCTAGGAACGAATTTCTTCACCAATTATCATTCCCAAGTCATAGGTAATCAATTCTAAACTTTAATCTTTCAATTACTCATTGTTTTTCATCACTTTTAAATCAAAAATAAAAAAAAATCATGGTAAAAATTGAGGGTTTGGGTAGAATTAGGGAATTTTGTAAAAATCGAATCTTTACCTCGAATTGAGGCCGGATTTCGAAAATAATTGTATATTTGGGTTCGTGGGTGAATGTATAAACTTAATTTGGTCCAAACCCCGAGTTTAGACCAAGCGGGCCCGGGGTCGGGTTTTACCTTTTTTTAGAAAACTTAGGAAAAATTGTAATTTTCAATAAAGTTAGTTCCTTTAACCTTGATTAATGATATTGAGTTAATTAGGATTAGATTCGAGCAAGTTAAAGCAAGATTCTAAAGGAAAAGTTGTAATTGAGTAGTTAGTGACCTGTGAAATTAAGGTAAGTGTTTGGTCTAACTTTGACTTGAGGGAATAGGAATCCCCACTTGTTTGCTATGTGAAATGTATGGGCGTGGTGTATAGGTGAGGTGACGAGTATCTATACACCACCTAATTTGTTTGATAAACATGATCCCTTTCCCATTCCCAACTTAATTGATGCTTGCCTTAATTGTTCTTTGTTCATTATTGTTTCTATGACTAGTTGACTTTGTTATTTTGTTGTTAAATGTTATTGTGGTTATTTTGGAAAGAGTATTGGTTGTTTATTTGGTTCCCTTGTGGTAAAAAATGGTTGAGTAGTTTGGCATTCTTTTTACGATATGTATATATATATATATATATATATATATATATATATATATATATATATATGTGTGTGTGTGTGTGTGTGTGTGTTACTGTTGGTTTCATTTTTGATAATATTGAGGAAGTTATGAGAATTGCATTTTAACTGTTTTATGATTGTTGAGGTTTACGTGCTTGTTTCGTTTCAATTGAGTGTTGCCAATTGTTGTGGCAAGTGTATTAAAAGTGTTGATTGTTTTCTTGATTTTATCATGGTACATAAAGACTGAGATGGGTTGACAGCGTTACGGTTTTTACAAGGAAATCCTGATGCTCCGCCAGCCATTCCTCATGCTGACATATATTCTGGTTGGTTTTATTGTGAAATGACATTGGTTGAAGCTTACGAGTTATAATGTTTTCTGTTTGAAATTGTGGAAATAAAAGTATTGTGAAAGGCTTGGCCTGAATTGTGAAATTTATGAATAAATTGATATGATATGTCTGGTGGGAGCGGGTTGCACACCGCAACAAGGAGTAATAAGGGTGTACACGTGGGATCGGGTTGCACGCCGCAACAGGAGTAATAAAGGTGATATATTTAGGGAGAAGCAATAAGGGTGGACAGGTGGGAGCGGGTTGCACGCTGCAACAAAGAGCGATAAGGGAGGACATTTATATTTTTTTACTGATTTTCAAAGAAAAATAAAGATTTGAAAACTTACTATTTTATATTACTATTTTTCATATTTTGGCATTACTTTTATTTAAAATTAAAGTTTGGAAATTTGGAAACTTATTTGAGAATTGGTTATGGTTGAGGCCTGAAAAAGGCGGTTGAGTTATTTCATTGTTGTTGCAGTACTTAATTATTTGTTTAAATTTCCTTCTCGCTTTATATTTATTGTCTCAATTATATTTTCTTGTTCGTGTAGAATTATTTTATTGCGTTATTGTATATATTATTGTCACAAGTTATATGTTGTTAATGCCCCGCCGTAGTCTCGTCACTACTTCGTCGAGGTTAGACTCGGCACTTACTCAGTATATGGGGTCTGTTGTACTGATACTACACTCTGCACTCTTTTGTGCAGATCTAGGTATCTACCAACAATAGAGATATTTAGAGCGGCTATTCATTTATTCGGAGATACGAGGTATATCTGTCAGCGTTCGCAGATCCCGAGAGTCTTCTCCTATTTTTATAAAATTGTTTTATTATATTCAGAACAATTACACTATTTCTTTCAGCCCATTATTTGTAGTATTCTTTAGTAGTTCGTGAATTGTGACACCAGACCTGGGGTAGTTTTAGAGTTACTTATATAATTAGTTCGTGGCTCGGTTTATTTAAGTGTTATTATTTTATGTTTGGAATTATTCATTGAAAGTCAGTAGCTTAAGTTTATTTTATAATTGTTTATTATGTTTAAATGGATAATCAAAGGTAAATAGCTAATCAAACTCTAACATTGGCTTGCCTAGCAAGTGTGGTGTTAGGCGCCATCACGATCCCTAAGGTTGAGAATTTGGGTCGTGACAAGTTGGTATTAGATCACTAGGTTTCTTAGGTCTCACAATTCATGAACAAACTTGGTAGAGTCTGATGGATCGGTACGGAGACGTCTGTACTTATCTCTCAGAGGCTATGAAGTTAGGAACAATTTCACTTCTATTCTACTATATTGTGCGAATTTATACTACCATTGATGATTGAACTTGTCTATTCTTGTCCTCTCACTAATCTCGACAACACGCAAAGCGTCTACAACCGGACAAGAGGTGAAGCCCCAATGACAGCTATGATTAGGGGGAAGAGACAGAAGCGGAGCTCGCTCGAACATCAACACTTATTGTACAATCTCAAATGGATCTAGACACGGAGGTTCTAGCTCAGTCGGTACATGTTGGACTAGCCTATATCACAGAAGGATTTATAGCTACTCCAATGTTGCATAACAAGGGAATAGTTGAAAGCAACAGGGTCGATTTATATGAGCCATGAAGTTTAACATTTTAGATTATCAGGCATTGTGACTTATGACTTCGTGCCAAGTGGAAAAGTCCATAGATTGCGGGGTCATGTATTATATCGGTTTTGGCTTGGAATGTATAAGGCCGGAGATGTTGCAAGAGATAAAGCTGGGAATTGCGGTATGCCAGTCTCCTTAATAACCTTATACCTCAATACCAAAGGATTTATTCGAACAACTTTAAATCTACAAAAGGTCTACTCAGCGTGGAAGTCATGGTTGCGGATTTTGGGGTGCTCTAGAGGGAGTACAGTGGTTGACGAGCTTCTAGACTATATGGTTTGTGCCAAGAATTATCTGTGTATAGCTTTACGTTTGGGGTCATTGTGCATCAATAAGGATAAGAGTTCCCCCAAGGAATAACGAAGGGTACATGAATACGTGGGGTAGCTCAGCGGTGTTGAGTCAACATGGTCTAGAAGAAATTGGTCGCCGGTGGTTGAGGCAAGCCTACGAACAGGACGACCAGTCATTGCAACACCAACTATTTGACTTAGTTCTCATGAAGCTTTTGAAATAGTTTGTTTCTCAAACTTTCTATTTTGCGTGGCGCTTAGGGTTTGAACGGTTTCGTCAGGTCACTATGACGGCGTCGGAATATGCCATCAAGTTTGATAAGTTAGCCCGTCATACTCCTACTTCGGTTTGTATAGCCAGAGAGCGAGTCCACAGACTTCTTAAAGGACTCGATTATGATTGTAAAATTTTGTACGACTCAGGGCCGGTTGATACTTCATTTCGGCTAGTGGTAGAAATTTTCCTAGACTTGGGAGAGTCATATTTCATCAGAGCACTCAGGCTACGTGTCCCATTGCAGTTACAACTCAACTTACATGTCGAAGGTGGAGGTCAGACTCCTAGAGGTGTAGACCTAGCCTGTTGGTATATTTTCTATGGTATGGTTGAGGTCGTTACATTAAATGGTGTCATTACAAGAACAATCTCTAATTAGTATAAAGTGATGATTTCCTGAACTTAATACGATTATGTGCATCTAATAAAATTCTTCTAATATGCTCTATTCTCGGGTGAGCTTCGTAACTCAAAAATCTACTTATGTGAATACTTGTATTGAGAAATTCTATGGAGATAACTGCGTCTATCATTACGTGTTGTAATTTTGTTTAACGAAAAATATTTAAAGGAAGGATACGGAATGTTTCAATTGGCACGATACGCATGTTGCTTGTGATTCAAAATTGAGGACGAGATCCTCGTATTTTAATATGATTTGAGATGTTTAAATCGGGCTACGAGCCGCGGTGGAAGTTACGTAGGGACGAGGTCCTTGTGATGGAAATTCTTGTGTTTAAAGTCTCCCTTGTGAATTAAAACTTTACTATAGTACTGGTAGGGAGTCATGCCTGTTAGGCTTATTCAACAATTTATGTATAAAAATAATGATAATAATCATAATAATAAATGAATAAATAATAATAAAAGTAATACTAATAATAATTAAATAAATAAATAAATAAATTAATTAATTAATTTTTCATAATTTGCCAAATCCGTATTATAATTATTGAGCTTTGACCTACGAGGTATGTGCCGCCCATGTGGCATTAAATGAGACGCGTTAGGTCGGGTATATAATTATGAGGTCTTCATGAATCAGACCTCGTCATCAGTATTGTGAAGGTTGAAAGGGGATTATTGTTAACGTGAAGCTGTTGATAATTCCGTAATTGGCTATGAACAACTATTAAGAAAATAGAGGCGGTGAGTATGGGCAGTCTTGCTTATATTCCAGTTGGCAAGAGACTGTTGGCTTCAGACATCCAGACTTTGGCCAATCAGTTCGTGAGGTTGGATATTTCCCCCAACAGTGTTCTAGCTCGTACAGTCGCTCGGTCTTCTCTAATCGAGCATATCCGGAAGCGGCAGGATGGTGGCCTACATTTGGCTGTTCTTAGGGACACAGTTGGGCACAGTGATGCCAAGTAGGTTATAGTTGGAGATGATGGCGTTTTGAGGATGCAGGGTAGGTTGTGTGTGCCTAATGTTGATGGCCTTCGTGAGTTGATCCTTGAGGAGGCTCACAGTTCTAAGTATTCCATTCACCCAGGAGCAACTAAAATGTACCAAGATTTGAGGCAGCATTATTGGTGGAGAAGGATGAAAAAGGACATTGTGGCGTATGTGGCTCGTTGCTTAAATTGTCAGCAGGTAAAGTATGAACATCAGAGACCTGGTGGTTTGCTACAGCAGATAGAGATTCCTGAGTGGAAGTGGGAGCGTATCACTATGGATTTCGTTGTTGGGCTCCCACAGACTCAGAGGAAATTTGACGCAGTTTGGGTTATTGTGGATAGGCTGACCAAATAAGCACATTTCATTCATATGGCAAGTACTTATACTTCGGAGCGGTTGGCTGAGTTATATATATTCGGGAGATTGTTCGCCTTCACGGTGTGCTCATGTCTATCATTTCAGATCAAGTACGCAGTTTACTTCGCACTTTTGGAGGGCAGTTCAGCGTGAGTGGGTACCCGAGTGGATTTGAGCACAACATTTCATCCTCAGACTGACGTGTAGTCCGACCGTACAATTCATATTTTGGAGGATATGCTCCGCGCTTGTGTTATTGACTTTGGAGGTTCGTGGGATCAGTTTTTGTCGTTAGCGGAGTTTGCTTATAATAATAGTTATCAGTTGAGCATTCAGATGGCTCCTTATGAGGCGTTATGTGGTAGACGGTGAAGATTACCGGTTGGATGGTTTGAGCCGGGAGAGGCTCGGTTATTGGGTACAAACTTAGTTCAAGAGGCCTTAGATAAGGTCAAGATTATTCAAGAAAGACTTCGTGTAGCTCAGTCTAGGCACAAGAGTTATGCCGATCGTAAGGTTCGTGATGTGGCATCCATGGTAGGAGAGAGAGTATTGCTTCGTATGTCTCCCACGAAGGATGTTATGAGGTTTGGGAAGAAGGGCAAGTTGATCCCTAGGTATATCGGGTTGTTTGAGATTCTTGATAAGGTGGGAGAGGTAGCTTATAGACTTGCGTTGCCTCCAGGGTTATCCTTAGTTCATCCGGTATTCCATGTATCTATGCTCCGGAAATATCATGGTGACCCGTCCCACGTGTTAGATTTCAGCTATGTCCAATTGTACAAAGACTTGACTTATGAGGAGGAGCCAGTAGCCATTTTAGACCAGAAGGTTCGTCAATTGAGATCTAAAAGTTATCATTCTATTCGAGTGCAGTGGAGAGGCCATCCCGTTGAGGCAACTACTTGGGAGTCCGAGTCGGACATGCAGAGTAAATATCACACTTGTTTGCAAATTCAGGTAATCTTCTATGTCCGTTCGAGGACGGACGTTTCTTTTAGAGGTGGAGATTGTGATGACCCAAGGGGTCATTTTATGAATTTAGACTTTGTTCTAGGCTTATTAGCCCTAAAAGACTAATTTTAAATACCTCGATTTGCGTGCGCAGTCCGGGCATGAAACTAGAAAGCTTTTATGTGAAAATATGAGAAATAGTAATTTCTAGAATTAAAATTTGGTTTTAGTTGACTTGAGTCAACATTTTGAGTAAACGGACTCGGATCTGTGTTTCGATGATCCAGGGAGGTCCGCTGTAAAATATGAGACTTGGGCGTATGCCCGGAATCGAATTCTGAGGTCCCAAGCCTTAGAAATCAATTTTTGAAAGAAATTATTTTGCTGAATTATTAATGAAATAAAGAAATGAATTAACGTTTGAAATCATTTGTATCTGGCCCGTATTTTGGTTCCGGAGTTCGATACAAGTTTGTTATGATATTTAAGCCTTATCTACGAAATTTGGTGAGAATCGGAATTTATTCGACGTGATTCGGACGTCCGGTTGATAATAGTGAACTTTAAGTGTTCTTGAGAAAAATAATGAGTTTTGAGGTTAAATTCATAGTTTTACATGTTATTTTCATGATTTGATTGCACGAGCAAGTCCGTATGATACTTTTAGACTTGCATGCATGTTTGGTTTAGATCCCCGACGGCTCGGGTGAGTTTCAAATAGGTTTGGGTTGTGTTGCGCTCGTTCTTTCTCATGCTTCGACGTCATTTCTTCAAGCATAAATGATATCTTATTGAACAAATGAGCTCCAATTTCTGTTTTGAATGAAGTATTATACGAACCTGTAACAAAAAGAATCATCGAATTTGGACATCGTATGAGGATTTTATGGGCAATTTAATAAGGTTGCCAGATTTTTCAGGTTAATTACAAAATTGTCACTAACGGCGTATTAAAAATCTGCACTATTTGCAAATATTAAAACCTACATATCTCGTTCATTATAAGGTCAAATTGAGTGATTCAAAAGCCTAACTTGATTAGAATTTCACAAGGAATCCATTGGAGACATAAAAATCGAGTTTCAGGATCGTTTGGCACGAGAAACGAGGCAGAGTAGCTGACAGAAAAATATATATATATAACAGGCAGACTTCTTCTTCTTCAAATTTTCGAACCCCACAGCCCTAGGAACGAATTTCTTCACCAATTATCATCCCAAGTCATAGGTAATCAATTCTAAACTTTACTCTTTCAATTATTCATTGTTTTTCATCACTTTTAAATTAAAAACTAAGATTTTTCATGGTAAAAAATGAGGGTTTAAGTAGAATTAGGGAATTTTATAAAAATCGAATCTTTACCTCGAATTGAGGTCGGATTTCGAAACTAATTATATATTTGGGTTCATCGGTGAATGGATAAACGTAATCTGGTCCGAACCCCGAGTTTAGACCAAGCGGGCCCAGGGTCGGGTTTTTACTTTTTTGAGAAAAAATAGGAAAAATTATAATTTTCAATAAAGCTAGTTCTTTTATCCTTAATTAATGATATTGAGTTAATTATGATTAGATTCGAGCAAGTTAGAGCAAGATTCTAAAGGAAAAGTTGTAATTAAGCAGTGAGTGGCCTACGAAATTGAGGTAAGTGTTTGGTCTAACTTTGACTTGAGGGAATAAGAATCCCCACTTGTTTGCTATGTGAAATGCATGGGCGTGGTGTATAGGTGAGGTGAGAAGTATCTATGCACCACCCAATTTGCTTGATAAACATGATCTTTTTCCCGTTCCCAACTTAATTTATGCTTGCCTTAAGTGTTCTGTGTTCATTATTGTTTCTATGACTAGTTGGCTTTGTTATTTTGTTGTTAAATATTACTGTGGTT
>ML262252.1:0-15676 GCA_005239495.1 Nicotiana undulata
TATGTACTCATGTTGCACTTTCTTTCTTTTTCTGCACTTGATTGTGCAGGTCTTGAGGCTGGTTCATCTGGTCGTCCGCCTGCTGGTAGATACTGATCGCGGTGTCACTCCATACGGTGAGCTGTCTTCTTGGCGTCATCCTGACAGCACCTCTGGAGCCTTCTAGTTTCATTTTGCTCAGTCTTTTGTTTCAGACTGCGACCTGTATTTTTGTATATATATTTCAGTTTCTGTATCTATGTAGCCGCCCGTTGACACTGTGACACTAGTCCTGGCACACACTTGTGTAGTTATGTTGGAAATTTGGGGTTGTATATATTGGGCCTAGCTGTGGCTCAGCTTGTTTCTACGGCCTTACCCCATANAGTGACAAATTCCCTCTAACAAGGTTAGAAAGGAGACTCACCTTGTGTCGAACCTACTTTCCGGGGCAAGAATGCGCCCGAAACTCCAAACTTGTCTTCCAAGAACTCGAAACTAGCCACAAGTTACTTAATTATATCAATAAATGCTAAATAAATCAATTCTAATGTATGGAAGTGAGTTTTCTAAAGTCTTTCCCCAAAAGTCAAAAATCGAACCTGGTCCCGCTAGGTCCAAACCCAAAATTCGGACAAAAACCCGATCACCCATTCGCCCCCGATCCCGGATATATAAATGGTTTTGGAATCCGACCTCTATTAGAGGTCTAAATCCCCAAATTTTAATATTCTTAGATTTTACCCAAAATTTGCAATTCCACCATGAATACCCTAGATTCTAGGATGAAATCTTGTAAAAGGAAGTTAAGGAGTGAAGAAAATGAGTTAGAAATCACTTACTACCATTTTGGAGAAGAAAGAGGGTTTGGAAAATCGCCTCTTATGTTTTTGGGGTGTTGCAAAAGGAAAAACAACTGAAAACCCCACTTATTTATACTCCTCTCATGCCCCCCACTGCGGCAAGAGAAAAAAGGACCGCGGACCGCACTAGCAAAAATCAAGAAAACTGAAGAAAACCAAGAAAATGACAGTAGTGACATGCTTTAGTGTTTTGACCATAACGTTCTCTACAGATGTCCAAATTATGATATCTTCACCTTTTTGCAAACTAGACACGAAGGGCTACAACTTTCATTTTTGAATCATCTCAACATTCCTTGTGGATCAAACTATATAGGCCTCTGAAGTCGGACCAGTGGCCCAGCTCCTCCACCGCGGACCACAAAAAAACGACCGCGGCCGCGAAGCCTCCCACCGCGGTCAGCACAAAAAGGACAGCCGCTTCTTCAATGACTCTTCACAGTACTCTGACCCCATTCCACCGAAAAAGTCATGGCACCGACGAACTTAACTAATTCCATTCTATCAATGACGACGATATCACAACACAAGTGAATATTCCACCTCACTTGAATACACCTAGTCTTACTACTTTATCAATCCGAACCGGACCCTTCATAGTTCAAATGCCTTTCCTCCGCCGGAACTAAAATACTGAAATCTTGAAATCACGCCCTGAGAAGTCCTCCCTTCAAACCATGCATCACCCCAACATATGGGAAAGCAGTCTAACATCATATCGACATCGCGCGATAACCAATCGTAAGCATCATCAAAACCTGAGCATAACCTCAAAGTTCTCAGAATCACTGCTACTGGCTGAAACAACATATTACTCTTCCGCAGAGCCACCACAATATCCCCAATCAATTTCGCAGGGAGAAACATCCCGCACAACATCCATAGTATTATTAAAATTCCTCAAATCCACAATTCATAGCAGCGCTTCGCGACGCGTAAGATTGAGTAGGAAGAAACATAGGCATAAGCTTTAGAGGAATCAAATTGCACTATGAGTAATCAAGAAGGGAAGTACTCCTAACAGCCATGTAGCCTCTCGAAGATAAGTACAGACGTCTCCGTACCGATCCGCAAGACTCTACTATACTTGCTCATGACTCGTGAGACCTAAGGGAACCTAGTGCTCTGATACCATGTTGTCACGACCTAAATTCCTTAAGGTCATGATGGCGCCGGAAACCACTGTCAGGCAAGCCAATCATTAATTAGTTGAAATAAATTCATGTTTTAACATTCTCGAAATCATTACCTTTCACTTTAATACATAATAATTAGATAAAAATCCATTAAGTATAGGCAACAGTCATTTTTTTACAATATAATAAAAATGCAACCCAAATACATCCCAGAACCCGGTGCCACAAGTACATGAGCAATTTCTAGGAATTGTACAATTTCTACAAAGCTTTTCTGAATACCAGTGGACAAGGAAATTTTAAATGAAAATAAATACAATGCGAGGGAGACTCTGTTGGCTGCGGGTCGCCTCCGGATGATGCAACTCGCCTAAGTCTCCGGTTCCGGCCACATTGCTATGAAAGTATCTGTGCAATAGAAATGCATAGCAAGCGTAGAATGAGTACATAAATAAATATGTACCCAGTGAGTATCCTAACTAATCTCGAAGAAGTAGTGACGAGAGGTCGACTTGACACTCACTAAGATCCAACAATATAATTTAACAGGATATGATGAAAGCGGTAGGCATGTAAAGGTAGTAAAGAAGCAAATATATAAGGCACTGAAATCCAAGTAAATACTTGAAATAAATAAATAATTTCTACTTTATTTCCCCCCAAATATCTGTCAAATCAATATCCATGAAATCAATAACAATTTATCATGCGCATACATGATTAGGACATCTGGCCTGAGCCATACAAATAATCATATATGTTCTCTGTCGAGGGTCGATCGACCTGAACAATAAGTGCATCTACTACCCCGCTCGCGAATCGATCATGCGACGCGGTTGACATAATAATAATAATAATAAGGCTACCCCGCTCGCGTATCATACCTGCTACTCGGGTGCTCGTATACATACACAGAACCATCAGGGAATTCAGTTGAGACTATACTTGTAAACAAGAACTAAACAACTGTAAATTTGGGTGTAGCTTCCCACTACTCTCATGCTAGTTCAAGGATAATAAGTGTCACGCCCAAAAATCTAGGGACGAGACATGCGCCTAACCGGATGAACCCAGTCAAGCAAACCAGGATTGCCTTTCCTGCCCAACGCATTACCCCACGTTCATAACATATATTATTTCGTGTGAGTTAGCCCATTTTAGATTCAAAGTACATTTTACAACATATCTCTATTTGTTTCCTATTTTAGCATTTCAACGATTTATATCCAAACATACATAATACATTTATAACTTTCCAACATGATCCACCTACATCCATATAAAAGATGTAGCGCCCCTGGCAAAAGGGACGTTAGTACTGTGGAATAGTACTAGTATGTATGAACAAACTTTACCCTAAGTACAATCAAGCAATACACAGATAAGAGACAGTTAATAGAACCAACAAGCATTGCACAGAAATAGAAACAACCAAAATCAAGAGTTTCACAGATTCCTCATTTCTTTTTTCAACACCACCATATTTAAGAGTTTCATAGATTTTCATTTCAATGTACTCTGTGTTGCGGCGTGCAACCCGATCCCACCGGACAATCACATTTCATATCCACCAATTAAATCACAAGGATCTTCATCATGAAGAACATAAGTTCATATCAACCAACAACTATGTGAAATCAAGACACAATTATCATTACCAATCAGTAATTCATATATGGTGTTGCCACAATCATTTAACCCAATAAAATCTGTCCATATTTACTTTCATCATTTTCTAAACAGCCTTTAGCACTTTGATATGTTCAACAATGTATTTGACAGTAACAATCAACCAACATTTCGATCACAAAGATTCTCATCATCAGGGATATTCATTCATAACAACCAAATAACCATATGAAACAAAAGCCACACAAATCTTTATCAAACAGTGAGTCAAATACGGTATGCCATCAACATATAGCTTAATTAGTTTATCCACATTTCCTTTCCATTATTTACTACACAGCATTTAGCACTTAGACACATTCAACAATTGGATGCGTTATCATTCCTTTCGTTTGGTAGTACCCTCTTTCATACCGAGGTATTCAACAGTTAACGAGATTTTCACATGATAAAGTAAGCACAAAGGATCACCATTTTCACAATCTCAAATAGCACGGTGGTATCGCAATCAACTAGGACAATCAGAGAATAGAATCTTACGTCTCAACACATTTGTCAATCAATTCACATATTCTCAAACAAAGTACACATACCGTATGCTCGGACACCAACAAGAAGGTTCTACAAACGTTAAAGTTAGCCATACATACCTTGTGTCGAATTTTCCCCTTTTAATTTCTATCACAAATCACCGGACCGTCAAGCAACGTCAATCTAATTCATAACGTAACACATTCATATTAGAATTGGGAATCATGAACACAGTTTGAACTTGCTTAGGAATTTTATCGAATGTTATGTGACCCCTAAGATTACCAACCCCTTCTTTGTGAATATTTACTCTATCCCATTTCCCTTTACTAGATTATGATAATAAATGAACATGCATGCAAGGTTTTCAACTTTAATCTTCAAGGACACATTTAGGGGAGTTCTACTTATTAACCAAAATCTGGAAATTTAAGGGAAATGGGGTGGGGACTTACATGTTAGAACGAAGAAGAAGACAATAACTCGGAAATTCCCGGGCTTGAGTGATTGTGGAAAAAAATTCAAATGGATGATGTTGAAACCCTCTCTCTAAAGAACTCTCTTTTTCTCTCTCTATTCTTAGTCAGACAATTTCTAAAAATGAAGGGGAGGGGTGTTTTATTGAACAGGGGGTCGGGTTTTAAAATTAGAAAATTAGGAGCCCCGACACGAAATGCGGTTAGGAATGCGATCGCATTCATGCTATGCGGTCCGCATTCCTGTCACATAATGGCCCTCAAAATGGGCCAAAACTGGAAAACTTCTGCCCAGGTATACGACCTCTATGCGGTCCGCAAACCTGTTATGTGATCGCATAGTGCGTTGCATAACCTCCCTCGCAAAAAACCATGGGGAAAGAATGCGACAACTATGCGGTCCGCATTACCAGAATGCGATCGCATTCTGGACCGCATAGTTGTCCCCCCATTCGGACAGTAGCCTGTCTATGTATGCGACCACTATGTGGTCCGCATACCTATTATGCGATCGCATAGTGCGTCGCATAACGCACAATTTCCTGGAAAATTTTATCTTTCAGGTACTTTTAATTTAAAATAGGTCCATTTTAAGAATTTCTACAATTATACAACACGAGGACCTATTCGGGCATTATTTTAGACATGAAATTTTACGGGTCTTTACATCCTTCCCCACTTAAAATCATTCATCCTCGAATGAGGATCGGTAAGTCATTTGGTTTTGAAAACACAATATTCCAACCCCCAAATTTTCACTAAATCCGATTTTTTTTCTGAAAATTTCGCTAGAGTTTCCTTTGTAATTAGGCCTATCTACCTGCCATAGAGCCCCCGAACACATGTTCTTGACCAATTAAATGCTACATAAGGCAGTTACTCTAATAACTTGCATATAACCTTGTTACCTCAACGACTTGCATATATTCGATTAATCATTACCAATCTACACTTCTATTAATCATTTAATCATCACACAAGTTTCACGTAATTTCACTTACTTTGATTGCTTGCACATAATTCAGTTATCCCATCAAATCATATACAATTCAATTACTTCAACCTGCTTATAACTAATTCAGTTAACACCAACACTGGCATATCATCTAACTACCACACGAATTGCACATAAATTTATCTTATTTCAAAGAGCTACCCTTTTCCCAAATATCACAACATACACAAATACGGCACAACTTGAGATGTTACAATATTAAGGAAATTAGGAGAGTGAAGTGTTCTTGCACAAAGTTAAACACAATGGTGTATTCACTTAGAGATGGAAGTTCTCACGATCATTACTAGACTTGTTTAAACAAATGGGGATATTTTTCTTTCATTTCATTCTCCGCTTCCCACGTGGCTTCCTCGACTCGCTGACTTTGCCATAACACTTTAACAGAATCAATTACTTTGTTTCTCAATCTACGGACTTGCCTATCAAGAATAGCAACCAGAACCTCTTCATACGATAATTCTTCATTAGCTTTGATAGTCTCAACTGGCACGATGGCGGATGGATCTCCAACCACATTCTTCAACATAGACACATGGAATACCGGGTGCACTAATGACATTTCAGGGGGCAATTCCAGCATATACGTGACTTGCCCTATCCTTTGAGCGATCCGATATGGCCCGCCATACCTTGGGCTCAATTTTCCTTTCTTTCCAAACTGCATGACCCCCTTCATGGGATATACCTTCAAGAATACCCAATCATCTACTCGAAACTCTAAATCCCTACGACGAACATCCGCATAGGATTTCTGACGACTCTGATAAGTTTTCATCCTCTCCTGAATGACTCTTACTTTTTCCATATCTTGGTGCACAAGATCTGGTCCTAACAATTCTGCCTCACCAACCTCAAACCATCCGATCGGAGACCTACATCTCCTTCCGTACAATGCCTCAAATGGGGCCATCTGAATACTAGCATGAAAGCTATTATTGTAAGAAAATTGTATAAGTGGCAAGTGATCATTCCAGCTACCCTTGAAGTCCAATACACAATCCCGTAACATATCCTCAAGCGTCTGAATAGCCCACTCCGCTTGACCATCTGTCTGTGGGTGGAAAGTTGTGCTGAGATTTACCTGCGTACTCAAACCTCGCTGAAATTTCCTCCAAAGGTTAGCTGTGAAATGGGCCTCTCGATCCGAGATAATAGAAATTGGAGTGCCATGAAGTCTGACTATTTCCGTGATATACAACTGAGCATACTGTTCTACAATATCGGTGGACTTGACTGGCAAGAAGTGAGCTGATTTTTTGAGTCGATCCACTATTACCCAAATTGAGTTGAACTTGCGCTGAGTGCAAGGTAACCCTACCACGAAGTCCATATTGATCATCTCCATTTTCCACACCGGTATTTCCATAAGCCGAGTCAACCCAACGAGCTTCTGATGATCGACCTTCACCTTCTGACAATTCGGACATCTAGACACAAAGTCCGCCACACCCATCTTCATACCATTCCACCAATAAATCTCCTTGAGATCGTGATACATTTTCGTAGAACCTGGGTGAACAGAATACCTGGAATTATGAGCCTCTGCTATCACTCTTTGCCGGAGATCATCCACATCTGGAACACACAATCTCCCTTGACTCCGCAAGACACTGTCATCATTGCCGAGTGAAAATGCTGAAGTTTTGTGATTCAAAATTGCTTCCCTCAATTGTATCAATGTTGGATCTCTGAATTTCTTTTCCTTAACTTCCGCTACAAGAGAAGATTCCGCTCCATTATGCACCACGACATTCCCCTCATCTGAGGTCGAAAGACAGACCCCAAGACTGGCCAACTGATGAACCTCTCGAGTCAAAGGACTCTGACCGACTTCTATATGTGCCAAGCTACCCATGGATTTCCGACTAAGAGCGTCGGCTACCACATTCGCCTTTCCTGGATGGTACAAAATATTCATATTATAATTTTTGAGCAATTCTAACCACCTTCGCTGCCTTATATTCAACTCCTTCTGCTTGAATAAATATTGAAGACTCTTGTGGTCTGTGAACACGTCCACATGGACCCCATAAAGATAATGCCACCAAATTTTCAATGCAAACACAACCGATGCGAGCTCCAAATCATGCGTCGGATAATTTTTCTCGTGATTCTTGAGATGTCTTGAAGAATACGCTATAACCTTACCACACTGCATCAACACACACCCTAAACCAACTCTCGAAGCATCACAATAAACCACGAATTCCTCCGGACCTTCTGGCAAGGCCAACACTGGAGCCGAAGTCAATCTCGACTTCAATTCCTGAAAACCCTTTTCACAAACATCGAACCACTGAAACTTAACTGCCTTCTACGTCAGCTTAGTCAATGGGGAGGCGAGAGTACAGAATCCCTCCACAAATATCCGATAATACCCAGCTAGACCCAAGAAACTATGAATCTCTGTCAGGGTCGTTGGTCTAGGCCAATCTTTCACCGCTGAAATCTTTTGGGGATAAACTTGAATCCCTTCCCTAGAAACAACATGGCCCAAAAAGGTGACTGATTCTAGCAAAAACTCACATTATAAAAACTTTGCATACAACTGGTGTTGATGAAGAGTCTCCAGAACTGCCCTGAGGTGATTAGCATGATCTTCCTGCCTTCGCAAATAAACAAGGATATCATCAATGAAAACTATCACGAAGGAGTCAAGAAACGACTTGAAAATTCGATTAATAAGATCCATAAAAGCTACTGGGGCGTTGGTTAGCCCAAAAGACATGACCAAATATTCAAAGTGCCCATAACGAGTCCTGAAGGCGGTTTTTGGAATATCTTGCTCCCTTATCTTTAACTGGTGGTACCCTGACCATAAATCAATCTTTGAGAAGAACCTAGCACCTTGCAACTGATCGAAAAAATCATCTATCCGAGGCAGTGGATATTTATTCTTGATTGTGACCTTGTTGAGCTGCCGATAATCAATACACATCTGAAGCGATCCATTTTTCTTTCTGACAAAAAGAACCGGTGCGCCCCAAGGCGACACACTTGGCCGAATGAAACCTTTTTCTAATAGATCTTTCAATTGCTCCTTTAACTCTCTCAATTCTGTTGGCGCCATTCTGCAAGGTGGAATAGATATTGGTTGTGTATCTGGCAATACATCAATCCCGAAATCAATCTCTCTATCGGGCGGAATCCCAGGTAACTCATCCGGAAACACTTCAAGAAACTCATTCACCACCGGTACAGACTCGAGAGCAGGTACCTCTGTGGTGGTGTCCGCAACCCGGACCAAATGATAGATGCATCCCTTCCTGATCATTTTGGAGGCCTTAAGATAGGAAATAAACCTACCTCTCGGCATGACATCATTCCCTTTCCACTCCCATTAGGAAACTCGAGCCTCATAATTCTGGTTCGGCAGTCGAGTTTAGCAAAGCACGAATAAAGCCAATCCATTCCCATGATCACATCAAAATCTAAAATCTCTAATTCAATAAGATCGGTCGTGGTATCTCGACCACACACCGTGACAACACAATTCCTATAGACTCGCAGGGTCGTAATAGAATCACCAACCGGAGTCGATACTGAGAGCGGATCAAGAAGTTGTTCGGGTTCTATCCCAAAACTCGAAGCAATAAATGGAGTAACATATGACAAAGAGGACCCCGGATCAATAAGAGCATAAACATCAAGCGTTTGTACAGACAGAATACCTGTGACATCATCTGGAGAAGCCTCCGCACTCTGGCGACCACTCAAAGCATAGAACCGACTAGGTCCCCCTTGACCCCGTGCTCTACCCCTAGCTGCACCGTGACCTGCTGGAGCTGGAGGGCATGCTGAAGATGTAGCGGCTAAAGAATCAGACGGCTGAGCAGTGCCCCTACCCGTTCCCTGACTAGGCGCACGACAATTCCACTGAGTATGACCCCTCACTCCGCATATGAAGTATACCAGAATATCCAAGTAACATGGCTTAGAATGGAACCTCCCACACTTAGGGCATGGGGCCCTCCGCTGCTGCTGAAACCTCTCACCAGAACGACCTGACTGGTGGAACCTCCTGCTATCTGAACCGGGTCCCAAGCAACCTCCTTGCTGATAACGGTGCCTTGATAGCGGCGCACTGGCTGAGGACTGAGCATATGGCTGAGATGGCCCTTATGACCCTCTCCCAAGGGCTGATTTCCGACCTCCAACTGAGCTCCCAAGGTTTCCCGCTGACCGGGCCCTACTACTACCCTCTCTCTCCATTATTATCTTCTATGTCCGAACCTCCGTAGCCATGGCAAAACCCACAATCTTCCCGTAGTTCATATCCGAATGCAGAGCAGCTGTAGCAGCCTCATTGACAACCAAGGGACCAAGGCCCTAAAAAAACCGACGAACTCTGGCATCCATAGTCGGCATCATGTAGGTAGCATACTTGTATAAGCGCACAAACTCCATATGGTAATCCCACACACTCAAATGGACTTGCTTAAGGACCTCAAACTCTGCAGCACGGGCTTCCATAGTCTAGGTAGGCAAGAAATGATCCATGAAAGCATCTACCATCTCGACCCACCTCGCCGGAGGGCTCCCCTCTCCACGAGAACTCTCCTACATCTCAAACCATGAATATGCTGCTCCTTTTAGACGATAGGAAGCCAGCTCAACTCCCTCTGTTTTAGTAGCCTTCATAACCCGGAGAGTCTTGTACATTTCATCTATAAAATCTTGAGGATCGGCTTCTGGGTCGGTGCCTGAGAACTCAGGAGGGGCTAACCGCAAAAACTGGTTGACTCTAGAACCTGAAGAATCCCCTTGCTCGCTAGAGGACGCAGGGACAGTCTGAGATCTTTGGGCTTGGGAGGCCACTAACTGAGTCAACATCTGAATAGCTCCCCTGAGGTCCCCATCAGAAATACTGGGACCGGAAGCTGGGACTGAGGAAGGGTCAGGAACATCAGCGGGAGGGATTTCAGTACCCTCTGCTGGAGCAGGATTAGGGATAGACTTGCCTGGAACGGAGGAGTCAGGAAGATTCAAAGTCGGGGAATCATTCTCACCCGCACCATCGGATAAAGGATGTATGGCCACACTTGGGGTGGTGTTTGCCTCTAGGCCGAGTCGAGCTTTCTTCTTGGGCGCCATTTACTGCAAATTAGGACAATGCACGAATTAGATAGAGACATTCTCACCTTTCACTTCATCGCACGATACAGAGTAACAATGAAAGGGTATTTTCCTAAATTACCATGCAGCTCCCTAATTATAGATGTGGTCGACAACACACCGATAAGAAGGGCTCTACTAGACACGGCTCCGAGAAATCCTAGGACACTTTTAAAACCTTAGGCTCTGATACCAAGTTTGTCACGCCCCAAAATCTAGGGACGAGACCGGCGCCTAACCGGATGAACCCAGTCAAGAGAACATGGATTGCCTTTCCTCCCCAATGTATTACCCCACGTTCATAACATACATTATTTCGTGTGAGTTAGCCGATTTTAGATTCAAAGTACATTTTACAACATATCTCCATTTGTTTCCTCTTTTAGATTTCAACGATTGATATCCAAACATACATAATACATTCATAACTTTCCAACATGATCCACGGTTCCGAGTACGTACTTTTACTACCCAAAGATACATATATACACCCACATCATGTCTACAGAGCCTCTACGAATACTAGGGGTTTTACATAACTTGCCGGCAATAAGGCCACTGCTATACCTTTACAACATAAGCGAAAGAAGGTGGTATAATCCACACATGGCCCCGAGGAGAAGAGGGGCTCACCACAACTGCTGAAGAGATGAAGGGGTGGCACCATTAACGGCGGGCTGAGCTACCTGCTATGGAACCACCTACATCCATATAAAAGATGTAGCACCCCCGGCAAAAGGGACTTTAGTACTGTGGAATAGTACTAGTATGTATGAACAAACTTTACTCTAAGTACAATCAAGCAATACACAGATAAGAGACAGTTAATAGAACCAACAAGCATTGCACAGAAATAGAAACAACCAAAATCAAGAGTTTCACAGATTCCCCTTTTCGTTTTTCAACACCACCATATTCAAGAGTTTCATAGATTTTCATTTCAATGTGATCACATTCCATCCTTATTACCTCGTCCACCCTTATTACCTCGGCCACCCTTATCACCTTCTCTCACCCTTATTACCTCGTCCACCCTTATTACTCCGTGTTGCGGTGTGCAACCCGATCCCACCGGACAATCACATTTCATATCCACCAATTAAATCACAAGCATCTTCACCATGAAGAACATAAGTTCATATCAACCAACAACTATGTGAAATCAAGGCACAATGATCATTACCAATCAGTAATTCAAATATGGTGTTGCCACAATCAATTAACTCAAGAAAATCAGTCCATATTTACTTTCATCATTTTCTACACAGCCTTTAGCACTTTGATATGTTCAACAATGTATTTGACAGTAACAATCAACCAACATTTCGATCACAAAGATTCTCATCATCAGGGATATTCATTCGTAACAACCAAATAACCATATGAAACCAAAGCCACACAAATCTTTATCAAACAGTGAGTCATATACGGTATGCCATCAACATATAGCTTAATTAGTTTATCCACATTTCCTTTCAATTATTTACTACACAACATTTAGCACTTAGACACATTAAACAATTGGATGCGTTATCATTCCTTTCATTTGGTAGTACCCCCTTTCATACCGAGGTATTCAACAGTTAACGACCTTTGCACATGATAAAGTAAGCACAAAGGATCACCATTTTCACAATCTCATATAGCACGGTGGTATGGAAATCAACTAGGACAATCAGATAATAGAATCTTACGTCTCAACACATTTGACAATCAATTCACATATTCTAAAACAAAGTACACATATCGTATGCCCGGACACCAACAAGAAGTTTCTACAAAGGTTAAAGTTAGCCATACATACCTTGTGTCGAATTTTCCCCTTTTAAATTCTATCACAAATCACCGGACCGTCAAGCAACGTCAATCTAATTCATAACGTAACACATTCATCTTAGAATTGGGAATCATGTTATGTGACCCCTTAGATTACCAACCCCTTCTTTGTAAATATTTACTCTAACCATTTCCCTTTACTAGATTATGATAATAAATGAACATGCATGCAAGGTTTTCAACTTTAATCTTCAAGGACCCATTTAGGGGAGTTCTACTTATTAACCAAAATTTGGAAATTTAAGGGAAATGGGGTGGGGACTTACCTGTTAGAACGTAGAAGATGACAATAACTCGAAAATTCCCGGGCTTGAGTGATTGTGGAAAAAAATTCAAATGGATGATGTTGAAACCCTCTCTCTAAAAAACTCTCTTTTTCTCTCTCTATTCTTAGTCAGAAAATTGTTAAAAATGAAGGGGAGGGGTGTTTTATTGAACAGGGGGTCGGGTTTTAAAATTAGAAAATTAGGAGCCCTGACACGGAATGCGGTCGCATTCCTGCTAGGTGGTCCGCATTTCTGTCGCATAATGGCCCTCAAAATGGGTCAAAACTGTAAAACATTCTGCCCAGGTATGCGACCACTATGCGGTCCGCATAGCTATTATGCGATCGCATAGTGTGTCGCATAACCTCCCTCGCCAAAAACCATGGGGCAAGAATGCGACAGCTCTGCGGTCCGCATTACCAGAATGCGATCGCATTCTGGACCGCATAGTTGTCCCCTCCATTTGGCCAGTAGCCTATCCAGGTATCCGACCACTATGCGGTCTGCATACCTGTTATGCGATCACATAGTGCGTCGCATAACGCGCAATTTCCTGAAAATTGTATCTTTCAAATTCCGGGGTATTTTTAATTTAAAATAGGTCCATTTTAAGAATTTCTACAGTTATACAACACGAGGACCTATTCGGGCATTATTTTAGACATGAAATTTTACGGGTCTTTACAATAAGAAACTTAAATTACATCTTGAAATACATGTAAGGCACATATGGTCTCAAAATCACAGAAAGTAACCACACAAGCCCGGTAGACCCGGTCTACCACCACAGAGTTGCCCACAGGAGTGGACACATACAAAGGAGATCCCAAGGACTCACACACAATATCCAGAGAATGAGAAAATAAAGCTGAAACATAAGAGTATGTAGACCCCGGATCAAATAACACTGAAGCCTCCCTACCACAGACTGAAATAGTACCTGTAATCACTGCATCTGAGGCTACTGCGTCTGCCCTGGCTGGAATGGGATAAAAATATGCTGGGGCGCCTGATGGCTGAGCTCCCCCAGATCGAGCTAGAGCTGAATGACCTCTACCCGGCTGGCCTCCCCCTCTGGGACGGCCCCTGCCAATCTAACCTCCACCCCTCGGTGGTCGAGCTCCTAGTGCTGGGCCCCTAGGCTGATGTCTTTGCTGCACTGCCTTGCCCTTATAATGGGCGAAAATTCTCCTCACGTGGCCCATGTATCCACACCCATAACACTTCACCTGGGACATATCCTACTGACCCAAGGACTGAGAACCCTGAATGGCTGGGGTGACATCCGGCATGGAACTGAACTGTGGCCTGACTGGAGCCACCCTGGCAGGTACTGAAGGTGCTGTATATGAAGACCGGCTGGACTGACCGCTAGCAAACTGACCCCTGACCCTGCCTGATGTACCTCTGAAGTCCCTTGTGAATCTAGCTCTCTTGTCATGCTGTCCCTGCTGCCCTCACTGGCCCTGACTCCTATCCCTGACACGATAGCCCTCTATACGACGAGCTATTTCAACCACTATCTGAAATGGAGTGCCCATCTCCACCTCTCTGGCTAAAGAAGTCCTGATGCCAGGATTCAAACCTGCTACAAACCGACGAACTCTCTCCCCATCTGTAGGTAGTATCATGATGGCATGACGAGACAGCTCTGAAAATCTGGCCTCATAATCTGTCACTGACAAGTGCCCCTGCTCCAGTCTCTCGAACTGAGCCCGCAAGTCTTCCCTCTCAGATGGAGGAATGTATCTATCCAGGAATAGCTGGGAGAACTGATCCCAAGTGACTGGCGGAGAACCGGCTGGCCTGCCCAGCAAATACGACTGCCACCACCGACGAGCTCTGCCCTGAAACTGGAAGGAAGGGAAATCAACTCCGTGAGACTCCAATATACCCATGTTGTGCAGTTTGTCCCTGCACCTCTCCAGAAAGTCCTGGGCATCCTCTCCCTGCTCACCCCCGAAGAGCGGAGGGTGTAGCTTCGTCTATCTACCCAATACCTTATGCTGATCCCCTCTCAGAATTGGCCTGGGTCCTGATGCCTCTAACCCAGGCTGAGCCCTAACAACCGGCGGAATATCTGGAGTACGCTGTGGTCCTGTAGTCGGAGCTGTAGGGGTTTGAACTCCCCCTCTTGCCTGAGAGGTGGCAGGATCTGATGGAAGAATGCCTGCCTGCGACATCGTGTCCATGAATCTCAGCATACGGCCCATGACCTCCTGGAAACCTGGTGCAGTCATAAAGTCCACTGGAGGTGGTGCTACTGGAGGCAGCTCCTCCTGCTCATCAATGTACTGATCATTCACTGGTGCAACTGGTGTAGGTTTGGGACGCCCTCGCCCCCTCCTACCAGCAGAAGCCTTACCCCGGGTGCCTCAACCTCGTCCTCGAGCGGCAGGGGTAGCAGCCTCCCCTGAATCGGGATCATGACAGGTACGCGTCCTCACAATCTGTGAGAGAATAGAAGAACAAATTGAGTATAAGGCCAACTGCACGATAGATTTTGAACAAAAGGAGTTTCCTAACACTCTATAGCCTCCCGAAGATAAGTACAGACGTCTCCGTACCGATCCGAAAGACTCTACCGAGTTTGCCCGTGACTTGTGAGACTATGTGAAACTAAGCGCTCTGATACAAATCTGTCACGACCCAAAACCGGTTCAGGTCCTGATGGCACCTAACGGCGAGGTTAGGCAAGCCAACGTACAACTATAATAATAAAAGTGCATAATATAATCAATGGTATGGGGTAAAGCTGTAGAAGCAAGCTGAGCCACAGCTAGGCCCAATATATACAACCCCAAATTTCCAACATAACTACACAAGT
>ML262253.1:587-18914 GCA_005239495.1 Nicotiana undulata
ACCTCGGGAACATAACACTACTTTCCAAGCCACATTTCTAGTTCTTTAAAACCTCAAAGTCTTATTTTTTATCCGAAACCACTCATTTCAAGTCCGTTTTACACCAAATTTCACAGATAAGTCACATAACATATAATAAACCTGTTCCGGGCTCCGGAACCATAATGCAGGCCCGGCAACACGATTTTCACATAATTATTCATTTTCAAAATCCCTTTATATTTTTCAGAAAATAATTTTCTTTAAAAATTCTTTTCTCGGGCTTGGGACCTCGGAATTCAATTTCGAGCATATGCCCAAGTCCCATATTTTCCCACGGACCCTCCGGGGCCGTCGAATCACGGGTCCGGGTCTGTTTACCAAAAATATTGACCAAAGTCAACTATATTCATTTATTAATTATCAAAACTAAGTTTTTAATCAGATTTTCACATAATAGCTTCCCGGCTACATGTCTGGGCGACGCACGCATATCGAGGTGAGACTAACGGAGGCTCTCGGAGCCTCGAAACACAGATACAGCTTAAATTATGTAAGATGACCTTTTGGGTCATCACACCTCGAGCAGGTCCGTGGGATGTTATGGGACTGGGTCGTGTGATTGGACGGGGCTCCGGGGGCCTCGGGTGTGTTTCGGGGTGGTTTTAGATCATTTCGGGTTATTTTGCAATGGCTGATGCTAGTGTCTCGTGTTGTTCTTCGCGTTCGCGGGGATCCTCTCGCGTTCGCGAAGAAGGATTTGGCTTCAGGGACTTTGTTCTTCGCGTTTGCGAAGAAGAAAAATCTCTGTTGCGCAGGTCTGACTTTAGAGGATCATATCTCACAATCTAAAGAATTTTGTGATGATGTAAAACCGAAAGTTGTATCCCTTTGTGTCTAGTTTTTAGAAAGATAAAAAATTTAGCATTTGTATTTGTGTACAAAGAGTTATGGCTGGTACACTAACACTACAGGGTATTCCGGAAGATGAAGAAGAAATTTGTGTTGCACAAGGCTGAATTTGGGATTTTAACCACGAATTTAGGCATGAAATTGAGAGTAAATTATATATTTGAGTTAGTGGGGCCATGGGTAAAGTTTATCTTCGAAAAATTTCAGAATCCGGGCACGTCGGCCTGAGGGTGATTTTAATCGACTTTTCGATCGAGGTTAAAAATTGTTATAAATTGGATTATAATAAGTATTTGAGTATATATTTATGGGTCTGCATAATTTTTGGCTAGTTTTGGGGCGTTGTGCATTAATTTGAATCATCGGAAGGGCTTGGAAGCTAGTTATGGAACTTCGGAGCGAGGTAAGTCTCCTTTCTAACCTTGTAAGAGGGAATTGTACCGATAGGTGAAATAATTAATTATGTGCTACTAATGTGGGGGGATACGTACGCACGAGGTGACGAGAGTCCGTACGTAGCTACTAGTTATGCCTATGTCCGGGTAGTTTTAGGCTTACATCATGCTTTGTTGTTATTATATTTGATTTGTGTTTATTGTTTGCTTTGAGAAGAAGCTGAATTGAGCATACTTATTAAATAATTTTTAAAGGAATCGAAAATTATTATAAAAATTGGAATCTTGAAAGTTTTCACTTAAAGTTCATGTTTGAAAAGAAATGGAAGAATACTTTAATAACTCGAGAAATCTATATGTAACCGCGTCACATGTATGATTCGCGAGCGGGGTAAGTAATCCTACCACACTCTTATGAGATCGGGCCGTTCGTTTCGGCAGGATTTATGTACTACACTCTCATGGGAGTGGGCCGTTCTCCTCGGCAGGTTAATAGATGCATCTATGGTTCGCGTCGTTCGATCCTTCGGCAGTGCACAATTTACTTTTATGTTGGATCGGGCCGTACGCCTCGACATCTCATATATATATATATATTATCCTCATTGAGTTGTGCGTAATATTTGGCTAGAAGCCAGTGTATATGAGGGTTTTCCCCTTAATTGAAGTATAACAACCTCTTTGATGAAACCCCTTGTATCTATGTATATGTTTTGGTTACGGAAAGAATTTGCTAATTGAGAGCTGAGTGGATTGTAAGGAGGGAATCGTACCGTGTAATTTATACTTGTTTGTTTTATATATTTACTCTATTTCATATTTATTCATTTCGTTACTGTACATGATATTATTGGACCGCTAGTAAGTGTCCTAGTCGACCTCTCACACTTCTTCGAGGTTATGCGGGATTCTTACTGGGTACACGTTATTTTCGTATGCATACTACACTTGCTGTACATTTTGATGTACAGGTACATGTATGGATTGTGGCCTTGTGGGCATAGCGGTGTGTTTGATTCGGAGACTTAGGTGAGCTGCATCCCTCGAGACTACTCACAACCATGAGAGTCTCCTTCAGAGTATTGTATTTTCTTTTCTGTCCAATTTGTATTCCGAACAATTATTGTATTACATTTGTTTCCTAAAAATGCTCATGCACCTGTGACACCGGGTTCTGGGATGACTTTGGAATTTATTTGTTAATTGAATTTGTTAAGACATCATTATTTACTCAGTAAAGTTTATTGATTATTATATAATATAATAAAAAGTAATGATTTCAAAATACTAAAACAGAAATTTAATTAACTTTTAGTCTTGGCTTGTCTGACAGAGGTGTCCGGCGCCATCACGGCCTTTCATAGGATTTTGGGTTGTGACAGAGGAGGTTGGGGTAAAATGTGAGAGGAAGTGAAGTTTTTGAAAAATGTTTTCCTAACTTTTTCTAGAAAAGTCATTTTCCTCCAACTTCAGAAAAATGAGATATCTAGTAAAACGTTTTCCAAACTATTTTGTGCAACTAAATAGTGAAAAATGAGAAAATATTTTCCGTCATACCAAAATTAGACTCTAATTGGATTGTTTAGCATCATGTTGCCGGGTGTCCATCATGTGGCTTAAAATTAAATTCACCCTTCCAATTTTACCTTTACTTTTTCCTTCTTCTCTTCCATTTTTTTTTTAAATTTATATTATTACTTTTTAAGGAAAGTACTGAACTTGCAACTAGCTTCGTGTGGTGGGAAGAAATGGGGAGCCAACTAATTAGGACATAACCATAGGAGGGAAAAACATACGTGTAGTAACTAAACCCTCCAAATGAATTATTGTCGTGCTTTTTATGAAAAAAGAACAAAACCATAGGAAGTTTGTCATCATGTTTCTAACGAATTCTTGAAAAGTAGAAAAGGGAACCATTCTTCTCACTCTTTCCCTGCAAAAAGTAGAGTCTTTTGAATTCTTGAAAATTCAATAACGCAATGGCTTTGCATTTCAGCAGTGCATGTTTGTGTTCTTTGAGCCAAAGGAGGGTGCAAACAAATAGAGCAGTAGCTTCTTCGAGTAGTGTTACAGTGAAACCAGAAGAAGATAAGGTGAAACTTGGTGGGTCTGATTTGAAGGTTACAAAGCTTGGAATTGGATCTTGGTCTTGGGGTGATACTGGCTATTGGAACAACTTTGAGTGGGATGGTGAGTTTCATAAATTCTTAGATTTTATTATTACGTGTTGTTTCTTTCGCTTCGATTTTCTTATTGGATTGTTAGTGTTACTGCGTGTTGCTACTGCTTTGTTTTCCATCGAGAGTATTCCGCATTACTCTACTCAAACCCCACTTGTGAGGTCACGCTGAATTTATTATTGTTGTTGGCGAGTTTCATACTATTCCTAAATATTAGTTTTAGTGTACTTGGTTGCACGTGTGTGCATCACGTTAATAAGTATAAATGTATACAAGAAGACGAAATTGTTGAAAATAACAACTGATAAATTAAATATTAATTTAAATCACAAAAATAAGAATTATGAAATTGGCACAATAATTGTGAATTTAATATATTCTGAACATGCAAAGATGATGAATTTAGTTGAATTAGCTATATAATATTTTGTGGTTAGTAGATACTTTATTATTTAAAATACAAATATATTATGTTATTGTATCTCATCTAACATTTCTTTAAAAATTCGATATTTATAATATTATCATACAAAGAAAAAAACCTTTTTATTAAATAAAAGAGAGTGCACACTCTTTTAGCAGATATAAAATGGAGTATAAAAATTTTATGCGAATTAGTACACGAATCAATCCATTTTTTTATTTTTCTGGAGAATAAAATGATAAAATCTAATTTTAGTTTATCATGATTTTAAAATAAATATTATATGTTAAAAAAATAAAGTTAAGCTACTTTTATAACGAAAGAGACTAAAATTTTAAAAATGTGCTCTGAATTTTTTGTTGTTTCTTTTTTTCTTTTCTCGGGTTGAGTCTAATATTAAAACCTTTTTGTTTGATATTTATATGTCTTTTTAGCATGGCGATGGAATTTGTTCTTTGTAACCTAATTACACAAGGTCTTTTTTCAAAGTTCATTAAAATTATATGTAAGTTAAGTGGACCTCTTGTGAAAAAATAAAAACTTTGTAATTATTTTAAAGTTCCAAATATTGTGTATGTTTATGTTTGTATTTATTTTTTGTTACTCACCAGTCATCGATTTATTAGTGTTGGCTAAATCAGCCTGCAAATACTCTTAATATGGTGTGATATGTTGGGATCGAAAATAACAGGGCATCATGCGAAGCTAGTAGTTGCAAACCTTGATGGCGATAAATCACACACAAAAAAGAAATACTAAAGAAGCATATTATATTAATATGCTTTGGTCAATTGACCTACATACGATAAAACTAATATAAAAGAAAAAAAAACTATGGAGAGAAAAATCGGCCCCTGAACAAAACTCTCTAAACGACAATGTGGATGCTATTGTATTGTGTATGAAGGAGAGATGCTCAATTTATAGAGGTCCACGACTTTTTCCTACAAGAAAGAGATATGTCAAATATGGAAGATATATATATATATATATATATTCCTTTTAGGGAAACGTACAATCAATTATGGTAAATATTTTTCCTTCCTTCAAGAATCCAAATATGGAAAGAAAATCAGGACAAAATCCTAACAATTCTCCCCTTTGGCTTGAATTTTCTTGACAAAGCTTGATCCTCTTTTTTCACATAATCTTCATCACTGCTGCTTACCATTGTTAAAAGTAGGTATGACTTAAGAATTGTAGCTTCGTACGTTGAAAGTGAGCACGTGTTAAAAGTATTGGAGCCTTGCATCAAAAGTGAACTGGGTTAAAAGTGAGATGGGTTAAAAAAGTTTGGAGAACATAGTTAAAAGTGGAGCTCATGCGTTAAAAGTAAACATGAGTTGAAATTTGGAGCCCATAATTATGGGTTAAAAATGGTTGTTTGTTTTGTACATGGAGCAGCAAGATTCTTGAAAATATGGTAGAGTTTTCACTCCACATGTAGTACTCAAGATATTCTTTTTTTTTATGGTAAAAAATCGTAGGTATCTCCAAATTGGGTTGCTTGATGTGAATACGCCTTGAACCTGCGTTTAACCTCTCTCTAAACCATTAGCTCTGAACTATTGACTCGATACCACTTGTTGGGATCGAAAATAATAGGGCATCATGCGGAAGCTAATAGTTGCAAACTTTGGTGGCGATAAATCACACAACAGAAAATATAATAAAGAAGCATATTATATTAATATGCTTTGGTCAATTGAACTACATATGATAAAACTAATATAAAAGAAAAAAAACTTATGGAGAACAAAATATCCCTCTAAACAAAACTCTCTAAACGACTACACTGTGGATGCTATTGTATTGTATGAAGGAGGGATCCTCAAGAGCTCCCCAACATTTTCCTACAAGAAAGAGATGTGTCGAATATGGAAGAGATATATATTTTCCTTTTAGGAAAATTACAATCAATTATGGTAAATATTTTTCCTCCCTTCAAGAAATCAGGACAAAATGCTTACATGATATTGTCCGCTTTAGGCAAGTCCCCAAAAGGCCTCACATACTTGGCCCGCCGATCCTGAGCTCCGATACAAATTGTTGGGCTAAACCTGTCCGCAACTACCGAGCTTGAGCTCTGATACTAGTTATTGGGTTAAGCCAGCCTGCAGATACTCTTAATTGGTGAGGTATTGTCCGCTTTAGGACCAAACCAACACGATTTTTCCTCAAAAGCCTCACACTATCAAGAGATCCCTACACCTTATATGTGGGCTTCTAATCTTTTCAGCTACCAATGTGGGACTTTTGCTTGCACACCAACAACTAGGATATTCATTGTGGAAATTTAGAGGTAATACATGTATATAAAAAGCTAGATACTCTTGGTAAGAGGGTCTTGTTTGGTGGTACTAACGCAACTTGAAGGGAATGCCCCAATTTGATTGTGATTTGTGACTTTGTTACAAAGGAAAGAAGGAAATTGGATTGAGGCTTAATCCCATTTTGTGTTACGTTCACCAGCTCACGACCGTCATTCCCTAAGGACAATCTTAAACGGAAGTGTGACTAAAATTATGCCTGATCCGTGCATTCCTACTTGCATTTCCTTTCGGAAAATATATTGCTATTAGTTACTATTGCTACTGCAATTAGTGCTGTTGGTAGATATTTTCTTTTTTCCTTCCTAATTTTTTGAAGATAGTCAGGAAATTTATAGCTATCTTAGCCTCTAGGTTATGATAATATCTTTATCACTGTTTCTCTAGAATGTCTTCTTCCCTCCTGTCACAGTTCTTATCATTTCCCTTGAAATCAGATGATTTGTTAATTCAAGTATCAGAGTTTTCTTTCCTTTTCTCATTAATTAGCATCCGATTTATTACCATCTTTTTTCATCCAAGTAGTAGATAACAGAATAGTTCTTAAACAGATTTTTTTGGCTTGGTTTGCCTTTACCAAGAAAAAAGAGTACACTTGTATTCTCGCTAACATAAAGCTTCTTTTTTCCTTTCGAAATTTCAAATCCAAGTTTGGCTCTGGTTAGATCACAGATAGGAAGCTGAAGGCTGTTTGTTTAACTCTTTCTTATACTGGAATGATCACAGATAGGAAGCTGAAGGCTGCAAAGAATGCTTTTGACGCCAGCATTGATTGTGGAATAACATTCATCGATACTGCTGAGTTTTATGGTTCAAGGGTAAGGAATGTTTTTTATTTTGTCAATTTTCTTAGTCTGCTAAATTGTATAGAAAAGATGAACAATCACGAGAAAACCACTATTTCCTTTACTTGCAGTTCTCATTCGGGGCGATAAATTCTGAAACACTGCTAGGAAGGTGAGCTCTACGTTCTCCTTAATGTTCATTTATTTTACCTTTGACCAAAAGGATACCAACTTGCATGTTCTCCACGTTTGTTGGTTCAACAATTAAAGTGTTTGCTTTTTATATTAGATTCATTAAGGAAAGAAAAGAAAGTAATCCAGAAGTCGAGGTTGCTGTTGCAACTAAATTTTCTGCATTGCCGTGGAGGCTTGGCCGTGAGAGTGTCCTAGCGGCCCTCAAGGATTCTCTTGCACGTCTCGAGCTTTCTTCAGTTGATCTTTATCAACTTCACTGGTAGGCTTCTTGATCCCTCTCTTTTTGGTTAATTTTCTGTAATTCTGTTAAACAAATAGTAAATAAATTGATCAAAGCTTCTTTTGGTATAATTCTCAGGCCAGGAATATGGGGAAATGAAGGTTTGTCTTTGACTGATTACGTTGTTCCGTTTTACAAATCAGCTACTTTTCTTTCACATTGAAAACAGAAAAAGTTTAGTCTATGAGAAAGTTTTTTTCAGGTTATATTGATGGTTTAGGAGATGCAGTGGAACAGGGCCTGGTAAAAGCTGTGGGAGTATCTAACTATAGTGGTAAACCTATTATTTCTAGTCACTCATGTATTGCGACAGTTATTCTTTGGATGATTTCTTTTAGTTAACTCTCAACCCGGTAGCATTTTGTACTGCTTACTTAATAAGAGTGTTGCGAGAAAATGAATCATCGTCAAATTTACCAAGGATTCACTATAAAAGAAAAATTACCTGCTGCATACAATATTTGGCCGATTGAAGTAGTTCTTGTTTCAGAAAAGCGTCTTCGTGCTGCATACGAGCAGCTGAAGAGGAGAGGTATACCGCTAGCTTCAAATCAAGTCAATTATAGCCTGATATATAGGTTTCCAGAGGAAAATGGTGTAAAGGCTGCCTGTGATGAACTGGGAGTCACATTGATTGCATATTCACCCATTGCTCAAGGTAAAACCTGATCCTTTTTTCTTTTTTTTGCGACAAGTTCAAGGTAAGCCCTGGTTACACAGTTAAGTTGCCTATTTTTGTTAATTCTGGGTATGCAAGTGTATTCTTGGGAAGTTGTACGATGGCCTGATTAATGGCCTCATTGAACCAGACATGAAATAAATAGTTACTGAGGCTTTAAGCTGTTTAATTACAATAACAACAACAACAACAACAACAATAGACTGAGTGTAATCCCACAATTGGGGTATGGGGAGGATAGTATGTGCGCAATCTTGCAAGGTAGAAAGGATGTCACCGATAGACCTTCAGCTCAAGAAAAGTACAGAAATAGCAGTTTTAAAAATAAATACAGTAGCGGAAGAGGCTTAAAGCTGTTTATGTACATAAATTTGTAAGCTGGTTTCCTGCACCTTTGTCACCCTGATATCGAAATTATTTTCGTCATCGCACATGTATATCGTGTTTACTAATTCCATACTAGTATAACATGAAGTAACACTAAGCTGTGGTTACACTACTGCCATTGAATCTACGTACAGGGTTTCACATAACTGGAGCACTAGATTGTGTCTTTACTGTCGGTAAATAAATAACAACAAAAATTATGTCTATCCAAGTTGCATATCCAAGTCGTTGCTGAAGCTACTGATAAAAGCAATACTTTATCCCTTATTTTCTCTCTTTTGCTGCCTTTGGAGGGGAAATACTTTTTACCAGTACATTATGCTGTTAGGTTCAAAGAACTTACTGTTGCACCCTGATATTTAGGTGGGGTCGGGTCGGTTCTCTCTTAATTACGTCAATATTTGTTAGATTGAAAGTAAAAAATGGAAAATCTTTGTCAACTCTGCGTGGAATTATTTGGCTCAGGTTTACATTTTTAAACTCATGCAGGGGCTTTGACTGGGAAATATACTCCAGAAAATCCACCCACTGGCCCTCGAGGACAAATTTACACTCCTGAATTTCTAACCAAAGTAAGGGATTTATAGTATATGACTACAGATTATTAAGAACTTCACTTCTTACGTCTCAAGAACTTTTGTGCACTGCAGTTGCAGCCACTCATAAATAGAATAAAGGAGATTGGAGAAAGCTACAGTAAGACTCCAACACAGGTATGTCTTCCCCGTTTTTAGAAAATTTCATGCTTTAGATAGCTTAATTTCATGTTACGCTAGTCGTAGTAGAAGCTGGAAGTTACTTTTGTTTGCTGGTTACACCACCTTCATCCCAAATATCATACTATCTTTTAGCCGGAAAAGATGAAGTAAAAAGTGACAATGGACCGTCATATGAACCCTACTAACTAGGTGCATGTCATGAGTTTGAACCTTACTATGGACAAAAGGGCGATATTTAAGTGGAGAAGGATAGATACTGTTCCATTATCCATGGAGTTCGAACCGTCCGCTATTTAGTCCTCAAGAATTTCTCAGTTATCAAAAAAAGGAAGCCTACTAGCTTAGTATAAGATCCTTCAATCAAAACGAGATTTTTTTCCTTTTCGACGGTCCATTGAGTCAAGATTTATAAAATCATAAGGAAATTCCAAGTTCAACTTTGAGTCAACATTAGTTATTATATTTACTAGATTACAAATTAATGCTTATCAAGAAATTTACCTATAACAAGGGGCGGATCCAACGTAGTGGTGCCGGATTCAACTGAACCCAGTATTTTCAACGTGAGACATAAATTTATATGTAAAAATTATTTGAAATATGAACAAATAGTAGATATGAGCCCATAACTTTAACAATATTATGGGTTCAATACCAAAATTAATAGAGGTTGAACCCATAAAATTCAAATCTTGGATCCGCTTCTGCCTATAACAACTTAATAAGTAAGCTGATCGTGTAAATATTTTATATGTCATCAGTGCATAGACCTTAAACTCGTATTTTAGGTGGTTCTTGGATGACTTTAGGAATATGATAGTCATTACTTAAGCAATTCTTTGGAAAGTCTGAACTCTTAAGGAGAAAAGGCTAAGGGAAATAATGATTTTCATTGAATGGAAAATACTTTTGCACTCATTTGCTCTAGTCTTGTTACCTTCCACAGGTGGTCCTGAATTGGTTGATTGCACAGGAGAATGTTGTTCCCATCCCTGGAGCCAAAAATGCAGATCAAGCTAAAGAATTTGCTGGTGCATTGGGTTGGAGACTCACTCAAGACGAAGTTGACGAACTTCGGTCTTTGGCATTAGATTTGAAACCGGCTACAGGTCTCCTTTTCGAAAAATTATAAGCTGACAAGTTAATTTTTACATGTACATCAATTTTTACTATTTCACAGTGATTAGTTTTAGAGAGTATAAGATATAGGAAGTCTTGAAAATGTAATGACTGCTGAGGCCTTGAATACTACTCCTATTCTTCATGTAATGCAATGTGAAACTGTTGTATGTTAAGCAAAAGTATAAAATCCGCTAGTATTTAAGTTATATACACTAACAATGTAAATTTTACAGCATTAGTGCAATTTCAATATGGCTAGAGTAGGATATTATTCTATTTTTCAAGTTACTTATTTTGTTTGTTATTGAGAAGCTTGTACGTCAATTAACCTGATGGTATTAACATGTCACGACCCGGAATTCACTGTCGGGACCGTGATGGCGCTTAACATTCCACTTGCTAGGCAAGCCAACGTTAGAGTATTATTAAGCTAAACCTTATTCAATTCAGTCAACAACAACAATCAACTACATTAACTCTCATAACATGGCACGGCATCGCCATTCGTGCATTACACTCACAATATGTCACAACATCACCCTTCGTGCATTAACACTCTCCCTTACCATAATGCAATGTACAAATCACAACAGGGAGATAAAATAACAAGTACAAGTCTTACTTCCACATTTGGTTCCACAATGTCAACCTCAACTTCGAAATCAATACTCAATTATCACCAAAAGATTCGTAAACATGGCAAAAGCGATCGAATTAACAACACTAGTCTAAACATGGATAATATGAACAAGTACGCTATAATTGCAAGAAAGTAAACCCCACCCGCATGATTTAACCCGACTAAAACGCACAGGTACCCGTCACCTCACATATACGTTGCTCCCAACAATTAAACACGTAGCAATTAAGCAAACTTTTCATATTCCCTTAACACAAGGTTAACCACGACATTTACCTCGCTCCAACGTCCCAAACTCAAAGCTCAACCTAAGCTTTTCCTTTCACACAAGCCTCTGGACCGATAGAATCTAGCAAATTACCAACCAACAATTCAATTTAAGCCATAGGAACTACCCGCAATTGTAAGGAATTCAATTTAGGTCATTTTTGAAAAAGTCAACACCCGGGCCCACTTGGTCCAAACCCGAAATTCAGACCAAAACCCGATTACCCATTCACCTCGAAACCGGTATGTAATTTGTTTTGGAATCCGACCTCAATTTGAGGTCTAAATCTCCAATTTACCAAATCCCTAGTTTCTACCCAAAGCCCCTAATTCCACCATGAAAACTTTAGATTTTAGGTTGAATCTTAGAAAAAAGTAGTGGAAGATTGAAAGAAATTAGTTTAAGATCACTTACCAATGTGTATACGGTCGATATAGTGGATCCCGATATCGAGGTCTCTGTGGCGTTACGAGCCCGAGAGGCTCGAAGTAGAGTCTGAATTTCGACCTCAAAATGTATACCTCGAGAGAGAACATCGAAGGCCCATCACGGCCTACCTCGAAGCTGTGTAAAATCGATGACCGTCATGAAAAAGCGGGAAATTCTCAAGAACACGAGGTTAGGACTGATAAGATCTGCAAGAAATAGTATAAATCCGTACTAGGCTGTTATACAGTTGTATGGATAGTATTCTTTGTCATAATTAGATATGTACCATACTAGGGTGTTCCCCTCCTATATAAAGGGGACACCAATCATTTTGTAACATACAAAATTCACTACAATAGAACATTCTACTCTGCTTTTCTCGTTTGACGTGCTCAACATTATTCTTCAGCTTTATTGTTCTTCACTTATTGTTCATTATTTACTGCTATTAACTGACCTCGAGGTCCCCGAATCTACTGAGCTCGAGGCCCCCAATCCTTTGACAACATTGGTTTGGCTATCATTTCTTCCCACTTACACTTATTATTTCTTGATTATTAACTAGTATTGGAATAAATCACATATTGTTAGAACCACAAATCATACATAATCGTTAACACCATTGTCAAAGTAAATTGTTTGGCGCCCACCGTGGGGCTAAAGATAATAGTGATTATTTTGGTGCTAGTTTTCTGATAACACAAGTTAATCTTCACACTTTTTCTTGTCCAAAGATTCTTTGATTTCAGGTCAAAATATGTCTAACACTGCAAACGCATCCGAGTACGGAAACAACGACGTTGGATTCCTTGGGGAAAACAGTGCGGCAACTTCAGGGGTCGGTGCACCACCGCTCAACCCTGGGGTAGCACCAACTTCTATCCCAGATGACGTTGGTTCTCATATTGTTGTGCACGCCGATTTGGGCACTAATATTGAAGGGAGCATACACGGAGGGGTCCAACCTGACGCACAAAGAACACATGCTCAAGATGAAGTCAACCTACAAGTCATTTTTGATATGTTGCAAGCACAACAAGTCGCTATTGCTCAGTTACAGAGTCAGCAAAAGACTCCGAGCATGGCAGGACCGGAAACAACTCCCCGAGTTGAGCCAACACCAGAAAGATCGAGCAATAATGGGTCAGGAACATACCCCACTATCATGAGAATTCTAGAGGAGCTCACCAAGAGAATCGAGTCAGGATAAAAGAAGATAGATGACAACGATAAAAAAAGTAGAAACCTACAACTCGAGAGTGGATTCGAAGAAGTTCGTGCAGAAACCATTTCCATCAAGTGCGGCTCCGAAGCCCATTCCAAAGAAGTTCAGGATGCCCGATATCCCAAAGTACAATGGGAACACATATCCCAACGAGCATATCACCACATATACTTGTGGTATAAAAGGAAATAATTTAAAGGACGACGAGATCGAGTTTGTCCTGTTGAAGAAATTTGGAGAAACTTTGTCAAAGGGGGCCATGATGTGGTATCATAACCTCCCCCCGAACTCTATTGATTCGTTTGCCATGTTGGCAGACTCTTTTGTAAAGGCACATGCTGGTGCCATAAAAGTGGCTACGAGGAAGTCCGATGTGTTCAAAATCAAATAAAGAGAGAACGAGATGCTAAGGGAGTTCGTATCCTGTTTCCAGATGGAGAGAATGGAACTGCCACCCGTCTCCGATGATTGGGCCGTGCAAGACTTCACCCAAGGACTGAATGAACGAAGCTCAATAGCTTCGAAGCAGCTGAAGAAAAACTTGATCGAGTATCCTGCCGTAACTTGGGCGGATGTACACAACAAGTATCAGTCAAAATTCAGGGTCGAGGACGACCAATTGGGAGTCCCCTCGAGCTTGGTGTATACAAGCAAGTTACTAGCAAAGGAATCAAGAAATGCACAAAGACAGTCGAGGCCGAGCAAAAAGAGATATCAACCATATGTCGAAGACCGAAGAAACACATCAAGGCGAAATATACCTCGAAATGATCGAAGGACGGATTGAGGCCGAAATTCCTGGGGACTCATAAGCAAAATCGGGTTTGACAGGCACTTGAGACCATTGGAGGCACCCCGATTGTCAGAGTATAACTTCAACATCGATGCCTCAGACATCGTATCAGCCATCGGCAAGATTAGAGATACCAGGTGGCCCAAGCCCATGCAGTCAGATCCTTCCCAGAGGAACCCCAACTTAATGTGCAAATACCATGGCACTCACGGTCATAGGACCGAGGATTGCAGACAGCTTCGAGATGAGGTAGCCCGATTGTTCAATGAAGGGCACCTTCGAGAGTTCCTTAGCGACCAGGCAAGGAATCACTTTCGAGAGAGAGATGCAAACAAAAAGAATGGACCGAAAGAGCCCCAGCATGTCATTCACATGATAATTGGAGGAGTCGACGTCCCACATGGACCCATATTCAAACGAACAAAAGTATCCATCACAAGGGAAAAGCGGACTCGGGACTATATACCCGAGGATCTCTTACATTCAGTGAGGAAGATATCGAGGCCTTATCTCAGCCTCATAATGATGCACTGGTAATTTCTTTCCTTTTAAATAAAGTTCAAGTTAAACGTGTGCTCGTGGATCCAGGTAGTTCGGCCAATATCATCAGGTCGAGGGTCGTGGAGCTGCTCGGGCTGCTTGACCAAATCATACCCGCCTCTCAAGTCCTGAATGGATTCAACATGGCGAGTGAAACAACAAAGGGGGAAATCATCCTCCCAGTCAACGTGGTCGGAACAATACAAGACACCAAGTTTCATGTCATCGAAGGCGAAATTAGGTACAACGCCTTACTTGGAGGGCCGTTGATATATAGCATGAGGGCAGTGCCATCAACTCTTCATCAAATGATGAAGTTTCCAACAAAGGAAGGTGTAAAAACGGTGTACGAAGAGCATAATGCTGCCAAAGAAATGTTCGCAGTACATGACTTGGCATCGGTATCGATTCCATCTACCTTGGAGAAGTCAAAAGACGAACAGGTAGCTAAATAGCATTCACAACCCATACCCTCGGTTGAGCCCGAGGGACAGGTGACCGATGAACATGTGGTCGAGAACGGAGAAGAAGATGTCATCACCCCTCGAACCTTCGTTGCCCCTGAGGAGTCAGATGCCACGAAGTCCACAGTCGAAGAGCTCAAGCAGGCCGTATTGATTGAGCATCTTCCAGAACGAAAGGTATACCTGGGAACGGGAATAACCCCTGAACTCAAGAAAAAACTCATTCAATTTCTTATTGATAACATTGATTGCTTCGCTTGGCCCTATTTAGATATGACAGGGATCCCACTGGAGATAACCACCCATCGACTAAGTGTCGACACCAGGTTCAAACCGGTGAAGTAAAAATGGAGACCTCAGTCCGAGGTAAAGCATGCATTCATCAAAGACGAGGTAACAAAACTTCTCAAAATAGGATCCATAAGGGAGGTAAAATACCCTGAATGGCTAGCTAACGTAGTAGTAGTCCCTAAAAAGGGAAATAAACTGAGAATGTGTGTAGATTACAAAGATTTGAATAAATCATTCCCTAAATCGTTTGATCGATGCTACAGCCGTCCACGAGAGCCTTACCTCTCGACGCCTACTCTGGGTACAATCAAATTCAAATGAACCCGGAGGACCAAGAAAAGACTTCGTTCATCATGAAGTATGGTACATACTGCTATAATATAATGCCTTTCAGGCTAAAAAAAAATGCAGGAGCTACATATCAACGCCTAAGATGTTTGAGCATCAAATAGTCAAGTCTATGGAAGTTTACATTGATGACATGCTAGTTGAGTCCCTGCGCGCAGAGGACCAGTTGACTCATTTGCAGGAGACGTTCGATATCCTAAGAAGGTACAACATGAAGCTCCACCCCGAAAAATGCATTTTCGGAGTTGGATCAGGCAAATTTTTGGGCTTCATGGTATCGAACAGGGGGATCGAGATCAACCCCGAAAAAATCAAAGCCATCGAGGAGATCACCATGGAGAACAATGTGAAAGCCGTGCAGCGGCTCACCGGGCGAATAACAGCTTTAGGTCAATTTATTTCGAGGTCTTCGGATCAGAGTCATCATTTCTTCTCCCTACTCAAGAAGAGGAACAACTTCGAATGGACTCCAGAATGTCAACAAGCCTTGGAGGAATTAAAACGGTATCTTTCGAGCCCACCTTTCCTCCATACCCTGAAGGAGGACAAAACACTATACTTATATTTGGCCGTGTCCGAGGTAGCGGTAAGTGGTGTGTTCGTTCGAGAAGAACAAGGTACTCAATTACCTGTTTATTATGTAAGGCGGGCCCTAGGAGATGCTGAAACTGGGTATCCACACTTAGAAAAATTAGCTCTTGCATTAGTAAGTGTATCTAGGAAGTTGAAACCATACTTTCAATGTCATCCTATATGTGTATTAACTACATATCCACTTCGAAACATCTTGCATAAGCCCGAGTTATCGGGCCGATTGGCCAAATGGGCCATCGAACTTGGAGGATATGATATCGAATATCAACCTCGAACAACTATCAAGTATCACATTTTGGCAAACTTCGTGGCCGATTTTACGCCTGCCCTCATGCCCGAGTAGAGAAGGAACTTTTGCTAAAAACGGGCACATCATCGGGGGTATGGACCCTCTTCACTGGAGGTGCCTCGAATGTGAAAGGGCCCGGGCTCGGTATAGTCCTAAAAATGCCCACGGGCGGCATAATTAGGAAATCTATAAAAATTCTAAATTGACTAACAATGAGGTCGAGTATGAGGCCATGATTGCAGGTCTCAAGATAGCCAAAGGCCTTGGAGCATAGGTCATCGAGGCAAAATGCGACTCTCTTTTGGTAGTAAACCAAGTAAACGGGAGCTTCGAGGTTCGAGAAGACATGATGCAAAGATACTTAGACAAGCTTCAAGTAACATTGCATCACTTCAAAAAGTGGATCCTGGTCCACGTACCTCGAGAACAGAATAGCGAGGCCGATGCACTCGCAAACTTGGGATCCTCGGTTGAAGAAGATGATATTGTCTCGGGGATTGTCGTACAACTATCAAGATCGGTGATTGATGAGGGTCACGCAGAAATAAACTCGACGAGCCTAAGATGGTATTGGAGGAACAAGTACATCGACTACTTGAAGCATGGGAAGCTCCCCCCGGACCCAAAAGAATCGAGGGCTCTTCGAGCCAAGGCAGCCCGATTTTCACTCGATGAGAATGGAACGTTGTATAGAAGGACCTTCGACGGACCACTAGCAGTATACTTAAGACCGGGGACACCGATTACGTGCTATGAGAAATTCATGAGGGCACTTGTGGCAACCACTCCGGTGCCGACTCGTTGGTTCGAAAGGTGATCAGAGCAGGTTACTATTGGGATAGCATGGAAAAGGACACCAAAGAATTTGTTCAAAGATGTGACAAGTACCAAAGATTTGCACCGATGATTCATCAACCCGGTGAACAATTACACTCGGTCCTGTCCCCGTGGCCATTCATAAAATGGGGGATGGACATCGTCGGCCCCCTGCCTACGGCACCAGGTAAAGCTCGATCTATCTTATTTACGACTGACTACTTATCAAAATGGGTAGAAGCGCAGGCCTTCAAAAAGATAAGAGAAAAAGAAGGCATCAACTTCATATGGGACCACATCATATGTTGATTCGGGTTTCCCTCCGAGATCACATGTGATAATGGGAATCACTTCATCAGCAGCAAAGTAACAAAATTCCTCGAGTATCATAAAATCAAAAGGATCCTATCAACGGCTTATCACCCGAGTGCAAACGGCAAAGCCGAGTCCACGAACAAAACTATCACTCAATACTTAAAGAAGAGGTTAGATAATGCGAAGGGTAAGTGGAGAGAAGTGTTGCCCGAGGTACTATAGGCATATCGAACGACGTCGAAGTCAAGAACGGGAGAGACCCCGTTTTCTTTGGTATATGGGGCCGAGGCAATGATACCAATCGAGGTCGGGGAACCGAGCGTCAGATTTCAGCATGCCACCGAGGACTCGAACAACGATTCCATGAACACCTCCCTCGAGCTACTAGATGAAAAATGCGAGTCCGCATTAGTTCAAATGGCCGCTAAAAAACAAAGGATTGAATGGTATTATAACAGAAGAACGAACCTCCGCAACTTTGGAGTCGGGGACTTGGTTCTAAGGAAAGTCACCCTCAACACTCGGAACCCAAATAAAGGGAAGTTAGGCCCTAGTTGGAAAGGACCGTACCGTGTCCTCATAGTAGTAGGCAAAGGGTCCTACAAGCTTAGCACTATGGAAGGCGAACAACTACCAAACAATTGGAACATATCGTTGCTCAAACGCTATTACTGCTGAGGTATAACCTTCTCATTTTTTCATTTGTATTTCATACTAACTTTTTACAGGTGTTCGATGGGAGACATAGAAGCACCCTTCATCTCGAAAACCTTGGGTTTTAAAGCATGCGTTGCACTCTTTTTCCCTCTGATCGGGTTTTATCCCAAATGGGTATTACCGGCGAGGTTTCTAACAAGGCAACATATATATGCTACCTAAGGAAAACTCAACAAGTATTCAAGGCTTCTTTTTCAATCAACCTCGAATA
>ML262254.1:0-50000 GCA_005239495.1 Nicotiana undulata
CTCAAGTGCATGGAAATATTCAATACAATTCTATTGTTCCGGCCAGGAGAAATCATCATTTACCATATCAACAAATGCCCGACAAGGGTCTCAACTATAACCAACCTCGCATCAGTAATACAATTTCAACAGTGTAAGCCTCAACTGGAGCAAATAGCTCAATAACTCTCCACGTCATGAAACAACATCAAGTATCACTTTTAATTCATAATTTACTGATAGTGGGGGGAATATTAGGAACATAGCAAATTTCATCACAATTGACTCACGGGAGTACTTGACCGCAACGCATAGGCACTCGTCACCACGCCTATACGTTGGACATGAGTTGCACATAGCANTCCAACTCCGAATCGGGGATATCTAGACATAATGGATTTATTAACATCAATAAGTACTCAATAAACCAATTCCAAAGACAAATTATACATTTCCTACTATTCCTCCGAGAATACTAAAATTCGACACCGGGCCCACACGCTAAGATTTTCGAAAATTCATGAAGGAATCAATTACCCGGAGTCTAAGGATCGAAGTTATGTAATTTATACAAGAATTCATGGCCTAGCATGGAAAATCCCGAAATCCCAAGAACCCTAAAGTTTACTACCTAATTCTATCATTTTTAGATGATTTAATAGTGTATTTAACTAAGAATTAGTGTTAGAATTAGAGGTTTTTATGGGTTTTAACTTACCTCTTAGTGGGTGGTCGTGGAAGGTGATGCCCCAGCTTGGATGCTCTCTAATGGTGGTTGAAGATGGGTAAAAGTGAAGAAAACCCGAAATCTTGGACATTTTAAGAGAGCTGCCCACAAGGGTTTCCGCACCTGCGACCTTAGGACCGCAGGTGCGGTCTCGCACCTACGATAAAGTGATCGCCCTTGCGGAAAAGGGCCTGGTACCCTGGGCTCACACCTGCGGGGTTGGGAGCCACACCAGCGGTCCCGCTCCTGCGGAATTTTGGTCGCCCCTGCGGAAGAGTCGTACCTGCGATGGCCTGGTTCACGGGTGCGGTCCCGCACCTGCGGTCACACCAGCTGCTGTGCACCAGCAGTGATTTTTGCTGGTTTTTGGCCTCGTGCGGGGTCCGGGAGGCACCTGGGCCCACCCGAGCCCCCGTCCAAATATACCAACAAGTCCTAAGTCATTAGACGGACTTGCTCGAGCCCACGGAACACTCAACACAACGCTAAAACTCAAAATCACTCTCCAAAACCCCTGAATTCAAAACTTAATAACTTTGAAATTCTAGAATTCACTTCAACGCGCCGAACCGGCCCAAACCACTCGGAACGACTTCAAATTTTGCAGACTAGTTATAAATGACACAACGGAACTATTCCCGGTCTCGGAATTTCATTCGGACCTCAGGAACGTAAAATCACCTCTCAAGCCAATTTTCAAATTCTTTAGAAACCCCATAAGTTTATCAACTCCATTTTTCCTCATTTGGGTCCGAAACCAATCAAATCAAGCCCGTTTTACACCAAATTCCACAGATAGGACAAATAACATATAATAAACCTGTTCCGGGCTCCAGAACCGCAATACGGGCCCGGTAACACGGCTTTCACATAATTACTCATTTTTCACAATCCTTTATTATTTCCTGAAAATAATTTTCTTTAAAAATTCATTTCTCGGGCTTGGGGCCTCGGAATTCGATTCCGGGCATACGCCCAAGTCCCATATTTTCCTACGGACCCTCCGGGACCGTCACATCACGGGTCCGGATCCATTTACCAATAATGTTGACCAAAGTCAACTTTATTCAATTGGTCAATTCAAAAATCCCATTTTTATCAAATTTTTACATAGAAGCTCCCCGGCTACATGCCCGGGCTGCGCACGCATATCGAGGTGAGATTAACGGAGGCTTTTGAGGCCTCGGAACACAGATTTAGCTGGAATTACTTAGGATGACCTTTTGGGTCATCACACCTGAAGTGCTGACTGGAATGGTCTAGGAGGATGACCTCTGCAAAAAGAGTCCCTGCCTCCAGATGAGGCACCGCTGAATCGGCCAAATGACGAGGCCTCTTGTTAGACCCCTGACCACTGCCTATAATAAGACTATCTCAATCCGCCTGGCCACATTGGCCGCCTCCTGAAATGAAATATCAGTACCTGTCTCTCTGGCCATATGTAGTCTAATCGGCTGAGCTGGCCCCTCAATAAACCTCCTCACCCTCTCTCGGTCGGTGGGGAGTATCATGATAGCATGTCGGGCCAAATGAATGAATCTGGTCTAATACTGTGTAACTGTCATAGATCCCTGCTGGAGACGCTCAAACTGCCTCTAGAGGTCCTCTCTCTGGGTGACTGGAAGAAACTTCTCCAAGAACAACTCGGAGAACTGAGCCCAAGACAAAGGCGAAGATCCAGCTGATCTGGTCAAGCAATAGTCCCTCCACCAAGTCTTGGCGGGACCTGAAAGGCAGAAAGTAGCAAAATTGACCCTATTGGTCTCCACGATTACCATGTTCCGAAGAACCTCATAGCAACTGTCTAAGTAATCCTGGGGGTCCTCTGTAGGTTCACCACTGAAAGTAGTAGAAAATAACTTGGTGAACCGGTCCAATCTCCATAAGGCATCAGCATACATAGCTTCTCCCTCAACGGCATATGCCACAATACACGGTTGAGCTACCCCAACTGTCTGAGGTGCTGGAGTCTGGAACTGAGAAGCTAACTTCTCTGGTGTGCGGGTGGCAGGAGTCTGGGCCCCTCCCCCATCCTGAGAGACGGCTAGTGCGGTAGGAAGTAGACCTGCCTGATCCACGCTCTCCATAAGGCCCACAAGAAGGACCAGAGCGTCCTGAAGTATCGGGGTGGCAATGAACCCCTCTGGGACATGAGATGGTCCAACTGGGACTGTCTGGGTAGGAACCTCATCGACAACTCTACCTGAGGATCCTCCACTCGAGCTGCTGCTCTGGGCTGAGCCCTGCCCCTGCCGCGGCCTCTAGTACGGCCTCGTCCTCGGCCCCTCGTAGGAGCTACAACTGGAGGATCGGGCTGCTGATCGGTAGATGAGGAAACACGTGTTCTCTCCATCTGCGAATGAATAGAATAGAAACTCAGTTAGCACTTAGAATTCATATCGCACGACAGAGAAGAATATATGTGAAGTTATTCCTAACTTTGCAGCCTCTAGGGGATAAGTACAGACGTCTCCATACCGATCCCTCAGACTCTACCAAGCTTGTCCGTGAATTGTGAGACCTAAAAAACCTAGTGCTCTGATACCAACTTGTCACGACCCGAAATTCCCACCGTCGGGATCGTGATGGCGCCTAACGTTGAACCCGCTAGGCAAGCCAACGTAAATACTCAAATTTGTCATAATCCTTTATTATTAAATGAGAACAAGTGAAATGCGACCTTTTCATAAATAAAAGCATAAAATGAAAAAAAAACATACTAACAGTACATAGCTCAATCCATTGATTTTACGAATTCTCAAAAAAATAACCAAAACCCAGATCTTTGGAGTCACAATGTCACGGACTATCTACGAATGATACAAGTAAGGGTGTGAAAGAAATAAATGCATATGTTTTTGAAATACTAAAAACAGAAATAAGGAAGTGGAAGGGGACGCCAAGGCCTGCGGACACCTGCAAGACTACCTCGGTGTCTCCGGGTGGACTGAAGGAAGCCTCCTAGCTCTAATGTCCACAAGGTCATGTACCGGGATCTGCACAACAAAAAGGGGTGCAGGTGTAGTATCAGTACAACCGACCCCATGTACTGAGTAAGTGTCGAGCCTAACCTCGGCGAAGTAGTGACGAGGCTAGGACACGACAAATAATACAACCTGTTCAATTTAACAATAATAGGAAGAATAATAACTGCAAAATAACCAGTTAAGTATAAGGGAAAAGGGAAACATGCTGGGGAAAAGATATAGCAAATAACAGACATAACAGAATAAGGCAACAGTTTAAATATCAAAGTAACAACAGAAAATAACAACACAAAGTACACAGTGCACGGCATCACCCTTCGTGCTTTTACTCTCATCCTCACCAAAACAAGTGCACGGCATCACCCTTCGTGCTTTTACTCTCATCCTCACCAAAACAATACACGGCATCACCATTCGTTCTTTTACTCTCGTCCTCACAATAAATAAATATAAACGGCACGGCATCACCCTTCGTGCTTTTAATATCATAACATGGCACGGCATCACCCTTCGTGCTTTACACTCTCATCCTCACAATAAACAATACACGGCATCATCCTTCGTGCTCTACACTCACATCCTCACAATAAATAATACACGACATCACCATTCATGCTTTACACTCTTCCTCACCCAAACAATATCAATAATAGAAGTTTGGCAAGGAAGAATCAACAACATGAACCACAACAGTAAATCATAATATCCCGGCAAGGGAACAACAGTAGAAATATTACCGTCCCGGCAAGGACACAGCTATAACCAATATCACTCCAGTACACAACTTTACAAATATTCCTCCACCGAAACAAATACTCAACAATATCCATTACCAAGAATTTCCACTGAATGAACAACTACCAAAATGAAATTCAATCTATAACACAGTAAATATCAATGAAAATCACATAGTTCATAATTTCCGACTCACGGGCATGCTTGACACCAACGTATAGGTACTCGTCACCTCACCTATACGTTGAACATGGTATAAACACATAGAAAATAAGACTCAACACTTATTCCCTTAAGCTAAAGTTAGGCCAAACACTTACCTCGACTTCCACGACCAAAATCAAGCCTCAATCACTGCCTTTCCTTTTGAAATCGACTCCAAATAAATTATATCTAGACATAATTGACTCAATAACATCAATAAACGCTAAATAATTCAATCCCAATGCTTAATTATAAGTTTCCTATCATTCTTCCAAAAAATCCAAAACTCGACCCCGAGCTCGCTTGGAACATGAGGTTCGGACCAAAACCCAATTATCCATTCACCCATGATCCCGAATATATAATTAATTTTGAAATTCGACCCCAAAATGAGGTCTAAATTCCAATTAATTAAAAAGCCCTAACTCTACCCAAATCTCTAATTTTCTACCCTTAAAAACATGAATTAGGCCTACAAATCTAATGAGTGTTTATAAATATTGAAGAAAATAGGTCTAAGATTACATACCTATGAATTTGTAGTGAAATCCCTCTTCAAAAATTGGCCAAATTGAAGTTTAGATGAAAGAGTTATGAGTGTTTGAAAGAATCCCGTTTGAGTACTGTTTTTAATAACTGAACGAATTTACTTTTCGCGTTAGTGGGCCCTTGGTCGCGTTCGCGTAGGCTTAGCTTGCTTGGCCTATGCGTTCGCCAGCCTAGGCCGCGTTCGCACAGAGCTTCTAACTACCTAGCCCCCAGCCCCCTATTTCTTCTATGCGTTCGCGATCCTGGGGACGCATTCGCGTAGAGTCACTGCCTAGTGCTCCGCGTTCGCGTCTCACCCTACGCGTTCGCATAGAGTAAATCCCATGCCCCTTCCCATTGCTATTTGCGTGGGTTACCACGCATTCACATAGGGTAACACACCAGACACCAGCAACCAGCCAAATAAATCAGATTTTTCTAAGTGTAAAACACTCTGACGCCTATACAAAACTCACCCGAGCCCTCGGGGATCCAAACCAAATATGCACACAAACTCAAAAACATCCTACGAACTTATTCGTGCAATCAAATCACCAAAATAACATCTTAAACAACGAATTTAACCCCAACATCAATGAAAATTTCCAAAACTTCTAAAACGTCAAACTTTGCATTTACGGGTATGAATCATGTCAAATGACTTCCGTTTCTTACCAAACTTTACATACATGTCATAAATATCATATTGAACCTGTACCGGGATCCGAAACCAAAATTCGGGCCCGATACCACAGATTTAAAATGTAATTAAACTTTCAAAAATCCTTTATATGTTTAGAAAACAATTTCTTTCAAAAATTCATTTCTCGGGCTTGGGACCTCGGAATTCGATTCCGGACATACGCTCAAGTCTTATATTTTCCTACGGACCCTCTGGGACCGTCCAATCATGGGTTCGGATCCGTTTACCAAAAATGTTGACCAAAGTCAACTTAATTCAAATTTCAAAATCAGACTTATCATTTTTCTCAGTTTTTCACATAAAGGTTTCCCGGCTACATGCCCGGACTACGCACACAAATCGAGGTGAGATAGAAGGAGGTTTTCATGGACTCAGAACATAGAATTAACTATAAATACACGGGATAACATTTTGGGTCATCATAGTGTGTGATGGGTCCTTAACATTTTGTTGTGGTGTTGCTGGTTAAACTTGCGAAACAGTTCTCGTCTTTGAGACATTTTCCATTTTTTGGTTGCATGGATTGAGCAGTTTGTCCCTTGAGTTATATTGGTGCAGCGCGTCTGTGGAATAGTTGTATTTGATAATATAAGGTCATTGGACCTAGAATGAGTAATATCAGGTTTGATTACAATGTTTTTGGAAGAATAATTTTAGAAGTCGGCTTACATGGTAACTGTTGAATGAGGTTTTATTTGATATGCGGTTTAATACTAGTACCGAGATGGTTTTGAGTAGTTACTGTGATCGGAAATGGTGCTGCGAATATGTGAGTTGTATAGTATGTTCTATGACTACATCTGAGGTTATGGTTAAGGCTTAATATAGCTTGTTCAGACTTATACAGTATGTCGATGCGAGGTTCGGATCTTGTAGGAAATTCCGAATGTTGGAAATTGGATTGTGTGGTTTACGGGCTAAGGTTGAAGTAATGATCTTCAGTTATGTTGTGTTGTCGGGCCTATATGAAATAAGGTGATGTGGGATTACCCCCGTGTATGTGCATAGAAAGACTACACAGCAGTTTGATGGCTTTGGAATGACTCTCGACACGTTCGAGGACGAATGTATGTTTAAGTGGGGGAGGATATAACGACCAGACTGGTCGTTTTGAACATTTGCATTTCGCTCGGTAGTTTGGGAGCATGAGTAGCTTCGTATGATGTATTATGACTTGTATGAATCGTCGATTTTGGTTTTTAGGTTATTCAGAATCGATTTGGGAGAAGGAATTTCATGATTGAAGGTTTAAGTTGGAAGAGGTGATTAAGTTTGACTTTTGTGAATTTGACCCCGTAACGGAATTCTGAGGGTTTCGTTAGGTCTTGATGGTGATTTTGGACTAGAGCGCATTCCCGAATTTGCATTTGGATATTTCTAGAAGGATTTGGCACTAATTGGTGAAAGTGGGAAATTTGAATGTTTGGAAAGTTCATAAGTTTGACCGAGAGTTGACTTTGCGGATATGGGATTTGGATTTCAGTTCAAGGAATTGAAATAGCTTTGTTATGTCATCTGATACTTGTGTACAAAATTTGAAGTCATTCCAGATTGATTTGATGTGTTTCGACACGAGTTTTGGAAGTTGGAAGAATCAAAGTTCATTAAGTTCGATTTGAGGTGCGATTCGTGATTTTGATGTTGTTAGGTGTGATTTAAGGCCTTGAGTAGGTCCGTGTTATGTTATAGGACTTATTTGATTTTGTTAGTTTCGCCGGATTCCGATATCTGGGCCCCACTGTCGACTTTTAATTGACTTTTCCAGTGGATTTAGGAATTTTATAAATTGTTAAATTGTAAGCATTGGAGTATATTTTGATTAATTTGCAAGTTGTTTGACTAGTTTATGATCTTTTACCAGTCTTGGGAGGTTGTTTGAATATTTTCGTTGTTGGTTTCGATTATCTATCTTTAAAAAATGGTTGAATTGTTATTATAATTGGATTACTTAGTCTTAGAGACTAAGTACCATCACGACGCTTGTGGTTGGATTTTGGACGGGACACTTCATCAATAGAGAGGTGACGTGCCATTTGTCACGACCCAAAGCTCACTATAAGCCGTGATGGCGTCCAACATCGTTGTTAGGCAGGCCAATGGTGAACTACCAACTTCATTATGAACTTTATTATTTTCGAAATCGTGAAGTTTATTAGATAAAGAAATCAACGAATTAAAATCATGGAAACTTACAGTTTTAATAGAATAGATAAAAGTGTGTAAATGCTAAGAAATATGACAAACAACTTCTAGAACATCCCAAAACCCGGTATCACGAGTGCATGAGCATTTACTAAGGAGTACAATAATAACACAACATTTGTCTAGGATGTAAATAAGACATGATAGAGTAAATGGTATGATGGAGACTATATGGGCTATGATACGTAGCCTGGAATGCAACTCACTAGTAAGTCTCCTCAACAGCTGCGCCTACGCGCCAAGATAACCATCAATTGAACCTGTCAGATCCTCCACATTTAGTGCACAAGTGTAGCATGAGTACGTAAATCAACGTGTATCCAATAAGTATCTAGCCTAATCCCGAAAAAGTAGTGACGAGGGGTCAACAACGACACTTACTAGAGGTCCAATAAAGTAATATAACAAATCATAAGCAGACATGAAGCGCACAACAATGATGAGGTATATTTGTAAGTTACATAATGTATGAATTTCTCAGTCTTGTATTCTACCTTAACAATTCAGATATATCAAGTGTCAGTATCAAACGGATAAGTAATACCATATAAAAGTCCAAGCATTAGTGGAAGGATAATTTCGTGAACATTCAGACTGCCAGCGATATAACGCACGATTATGCTGAGGTTGTTCGGCCCGATCCAGAATAACGTGTACACTGCCGAGGATGAGCGACACGAACCATAGATGCATATATTATACTTTCAAGGCGTTCGGACCGCTCCACAAGAAAGGAAGGAAACTATCGAATTACGAGACACGTGCATACAATACAGTACATAAGCACAAAGTGAATATAACCTTTACCGTTTCTCAAATAACTTGCCAACAACTCAAGGTGATAAGACTCAGCCTAAAATACACATATATGTTTCGAAATCAAATTCGATTATAATTTCAATTAATCAACCAGTAGAATGAGTTCAATTAGTCCAAAGTCGGCTCACGCGAAAGAAATGGAGTGAAAATTAGCCAAACCCCCGATTTAAAAATAACACTGCCCAGTGTTGATACCCAATATTTCTCTCATATATGCATCATCATTTGATTTATAAACATACACAAGTATTTTTCATAATTTTGAAAGACTTAAAACTAATTTATTCCTGCATTTTATTATATAAATATCCAATAATTATCCTCCAAATTATTTCTATGATGATTTTATTATCTAAACTTACCATTTATACAAGCATGAGGTTTAAATATTTTTTAGTGCATTTCTTATAATGGCATTTGCATTTTAGGGCTAATTGCACATTTTTACAATAATAGTCCATATGCATGTATAATTACATTATTTATGCAGAAAATGACTTTTTATATTTTTATAATTATAAGTAATTATTTTCAATAATTTAGTGCACAAATGATATTTTTTTATTTATTAATTACTTTTATAAATTATCTTTTAATAAATATTGGGTATTTAAAAACTAGCCCCAATTGCTAAACAATTTCGAACCAAATAATGGCCCAAAAACCCCAATACCCTAGCCCAATAACCCCAGCCCAAATCAATAACCCATTAACCCAAAAACCCGGTCGGTACCGATTTTATCCAACCCGCCCCATTTGTCTTTAATCACAGTCGTTGATCTCTTAAGATCAACGGCCCCTGTTTACCCCCTCTCTTTAACTATCCAAACCCGCCCAATCCCTAACCATTCTCACCACCCGCCACCCCTAAACTCTCTCAACCTCCCCTCTGAAGAACCCTAACACGCCGCCTCTCGAAATCTCTCTCCTAATCCCTCTTCTAATGGGATTTCCTTCTCATTCGCTTACCATATCTGTATATTTCCGCTACTGGTTGATTCTCTAAGGTATCACCTAGTACTTTCCTAAACATGGCAAGTACTACTACGCTGGTTCTGTCCTATTGACTCTCATTTCTTGAATAGGGATGATATCCCGTCCATACACGCTTATTCTACACCGTGAGTCCAATTTTGTTTATATTTTGTTGATTTGTACTTGACCCTAAAACTAGGGTTTACAGATATTCGTCAAATCGAGCCAAAATTGGTTCAAGTCTTTGATTTTTGAGTGTTATCTTGTCTATATTCGTCCTATTATGTGTGAGTTTGATTTTCTTCCCTGTCAATTTTTCGCTTGCCTTAAAATTTAAGATTTTCAGATCTTGTTTTCTTAATTAGTTCAATTCACTGATTTTAGGTGCTATTTGTGTCTCTATTCATCTTTGTGTGTGAATATTATAAAAATCTGATTTTTATTTGATTCTGCATGATGATACTTCCTTATTGGTGTTTGATTTACACTTTTTCTTATTTATTTGCTCGATCTCTGTCACTATATAAACCCCTCCCCCATTTCCCTTTAGGACAGACCTGGTTTTCGCTATAATCTCACTAGACTTAAAATTTTACTCTGTTATTTCTGCATCATTTTGTTCTATACCTTGGTTCTTGGCCGGCTGAAAGCCAAGGCCACTGAATTCTGGGTTCTTGCTTCTCGTGGATTTTCAGAAACTGTGGACTTTTGCTTTTCTTGTATTTTCGTTTAACTGGTAAGTTACTTGACTTTTGCAATTTCATCCTTATGTGTCTCTGATTTATATGTATTCTTACTTCTGAAATCCATGGCTTAATATGTTTCTAGGTTACTTTAAGCACCACTCTGTTAACTTTACCCGCATTTTAAGTCTCTTTAGCATTTAACTACTCCTAGTGCTTCTAATTCTGAGATTATTTATGCCTAACTTGGGTAATCTAAACCTTCCTAAGCTCGTTTAGCTAGTGTATTGACGCCTGAATGTTCATGAATATGCTTACTTGCTTTGTCCTGAATCTCTGTAATGAATGCCTCACATTTGTAGTAACCTGTGTTAAGATTTTCATCGTTAATTATAATTAGCCTCTCTGCTATTATGTTACTCAGCCTGCTCACTCGATCCCATACCCTTTTAGTGTTTGCTTGTGATTTAGAACAGTTATCTCTGCCTGATTGAATTGTTGTTTTCTGACATTAGGATGAATATTTGATACAACTGAACCTTCTTAAGTTAATTAGTCTACTATGTCATGTCACATAATTAGATTAGATTTTGTTGTCATACTTTCTCTAGTATACTCTTGTGTCATGTGCTAAAATGTCTAATTAATCTCTAATGATATTATCTTTATTTTCTTGGAAAATTAACTCTTACACAAGAAATTTCTCAGTGAAGAACCTGGTTCCTCAAGATTACATGGTATGTACTCTCCACTCTGCATATTTTGAAATAAGTATATTTGGATTATGATCAAAAGGAGAGTCTCATTTAATTCTAACCTCCTTGAGCCTATACGTTACGAATTGAACAAGTTTCATCCAAATAGAGTCCCAAAACGCAATAAGTGCCAGATTCTAGGGAGAGTCTTCAATGTCTCTTCAAACTGACTCCTAGTTTGATTAGACTTCTGAGCTTCTGAAAAATCTTTCGTTACCCAATTAAACTCTTTCTCTTTATATTTATTAGGCCTTAGTTATTTCTTCACTTCAAAATATTCAGCCGCCAAACAATTCTCTCTATCTTCACTCATCTTCTAAACACACACATACTAATCTTCTCTCATCCTCTAACCATCAATGGCTAACACCTCTGAAAATCCCTCATCACCATCTAAAGAACCCACACCCACTTCTTCAATCATACCCTCAACCGCACCTATCTCTAAAAAAGGAAGATTCAAGATGTTTTCTCGCAAAGTAGTCGCTGGAAAAGAACAGATCAAGAAAATCAGTGATCAACTGAAGGTAAGTCAGGCATGTAACATCTGATCCACAAATTACATCTGAAGTAATCTATGAGGTTTCTGCAAATCTGGAAAACAGGTTTGTTCTGGTAGGAACTGTGACTGGGATAGAGACCACTGAGTTTGGGAAAATTGGTGGTAAGAATAAAAAGAGAAAAGAAAATGAGAGTAAGGGTGCTCAAGGCCATGTGAGGGGAATGGGATAAGGAGTGGCTGAATCTTCACCCACTCATGTTGGTTTGACTGACAAAACAGGAGCTATGGTAGTATGGAGTGAGGAATCTACTAGAGAAGAAGAATGTGTTAGAGAAAAAGGGGGAAGGTCTGGAGAAGCTTCTAAGGGGTTGGTTAGGTTGAGGAAGAGGTTCCAAGAACATGTTCCATCTTTGCAAGAACCCCTCAAAAACCTACTGAGAAGAATGTCTGGATAGTGGAAGGCAAATCAACTGGCTTGGGTTTATCATCCAGATTCTTGATAGGATTTTGACCGGCGCCAAAACTCATGCCATACCCTATGGTTTCATTCTCACAGATGTACTTGCACACTTCAAGGTACCCATCAAGAAATGGAAAGTTGGTACAAGCAAGGATCACGTTTGGGCAAACACTTTGGTTGCATGTGATTATGAAGTCCACACCACTCCCAAAGAACCTGGTTCATCCAAGAAGGTACTTGTGAATATAATAGTGCGAGCTTCGGTGCAGGAGAGTGGGGCTAAGGATGTTGTGATTGAGAGGCTGAAAAAGAGGCTGGCGGAAGTAGATACTGAGAGGGATGCTCTCAGGGCTGAGCTTTCAAAGGAGAAGGAGAAGAATGAAGGCATTCTTCATTGTATGTTAAAGCTACTTCAGGCCAGAAACCAAGAACCTAGTCCTTCCCAGCCTTGAAACCTTCCTAGCCTAGTTAGATAAACCAGTGACCCGAATGGGATTTCTTTTTATTTTTTTGCTCATGATCCAGTATCTTTATTTTTCTTTATGTTGTGTGGATGACTAGTATCAATGTTAATCAACTATTTTTGTGCTCTAAGCTTTTTGTTGATGCTTCTTAGATAGCTAATATCATTAGATATATATGTGATGCTTGACTCCCTGATTGCATTTGAAGTAGCCCCAGTGGCCATGAGTAATATCTATTAAAATCTGGTTATCTAACATATATTATTATACAACTTTTCGATGATGCCAAAAGAGGAAAGATAGGTTGTGCTTTTTACTTTGGACTACTGTGATGTTTATAACCTAATGAACCTGGTCCTTGATCATTTGTGACTTTAAAAATAGAAAGTGTTCTAACATTATGTTGATGTTGTGCTGAGTTGAAACATGTCATATGCTTATAAAAAGCACAGAATTTGTCATTATCAAAAAGGGAAAATTTGTTGGCCCAAGTGAAGTTTGTTTTTATGATTGAGAAAGGAACTCAAGCATGAACCATGTCCATACACAGTGTACACAGACACGGGCAGCTTCAAGCACAAGGCATGCACGTAAGGAGATAAGTTTAAATGGTTATATCTGATATCTCCTGAACGAAAAGGTTGCATAAGTGAGAAGAAGAATGACTCCTTACTTGAATAGAACTCTATCCTAGATAAGGGAGAAGTTAGAAGTTGAAGATAACTAAAACTCTTCCACCAAGGAAGAGTAAAGCATTATACTTATAGTTATTTCCTATTCTACTAGCTCTATATATTTCAGGACATTTTACAGGTACGCACAAATGCTGAAGTTAAACGTGAGTCGAGAGCAAAATAGCAAGGCATTTTGCAAGCAATTCTTGTGTGATTCAAGTGTGCGCACCTGAAGCTACATAAACTAGATAGAAGAACTAGTTCCAAGTGTCTGTCTTTTACTCTAGTTTTATTGTAGTAGGTGCTTCAAGTTGTATCTATCAGCTTTATCTAGAAGCAATTGTATTAGGTACTCTGAGTATTGTATTCAAGTTAGAGTTAACTTGAATCTGTCGCAACAGTTAGAGGTTGGTTGCCACAACGGAATAGAGGTAATCCTTAGGTTTACAAAGAGTTTTGTAAATGTTGTTTTGGCTTAGTGATTTAGTGAAGTGTATGAAAAAATCCTACTGAGTAGTAGGTCGTGATTTTTTCACCTTTTTAGCCGGGTGTTTCTACACGTAAAATACTTGTATTCCTTAATTTCCGCATTTATATATTGTTTAAAGAGTTAGCTGTGAAATCTAATTTAGAATTGGATTGTTAAACTAGACCGCAACCTGCCTACTTATGGGATTTGCAATTTTCAATTACAAAATTATTAATATAAAAAGTTTATAAAATAGAATCCAATTTAGAATTGGATGTAAAAAGTCTATATTTTTCCTTTCATAAAATTCGAACTTTTACCTTAAATAATAAATCATTACCTCAACAAAATAGGAAAAGAGTTTATAAGTGATGCTATATAAAGGTTGATGGAGAAAAGAAAACTACTTTGTGAAAGTGAAAGTTCAAAGTCAAGAGAAAAAATACAATTACAAGAAAAGTGTTTTTGTGAGATGAGATTTTTGAGAAAAATTTCAACACAATTTTCATTCAATTTGTTTGCGGGTTTCATTGATCAAAGAGTTGATAGCAATAATCAGTCTCGGTGTGGATACGCATAGAGTATTCGCAATATCGGAAAAAAATTTAAATCATTGCGATAACTCACTTTAAGTAACAGGTCAAATTTTCTCATGTACTATCCGAAGTTGATCGACTTTGCCATGTGTTAAACTTTTGGTCTAATATTACCCAATCTCTAGAAAAAAATCTTATTTTTGCTTTTGACCACTAAAGAAGCTCAAATCATAGAGTAAATTTAAACCAGTCAAAAGTTGAACGGTAAAGTTATAGCCTTTGTCTCAAAGAATTTGGACACGTGGAGTTCACCCATTTCGCGCCGGAGTTTGTTTCGGTGGCAAGGGCAAGTATGAGCCAATTTACTCATGGCAAGAATATGAGGTGTAACATATGGCAAAATTGAGCAATTCTGTAGCGTAAATTTGAACATTTTCCCTTCAATTTATCCTGCTTGGCTTGCGTAATTACGTTTTATTTGCTGTAGAGCATTTTTGTTCAATTTGTGCAAGTCTAGGCAGTAATTTAGCATTATTCAGGGTATTCAAGTGGAGATCTTATTTGTAATGGTGAATAATTGCAGATTATGGATGGTTCTTTGGTTACTTTATTATCTCACACACAGTAAGTCCCTATTGGCTGGTTAAAGAGTTTTGAACTTTGAGGACATTCAGATGAAATAATAAGTTGCTAAAGAGTTTCACATCAGGTTATTCAGAATTAGCCTTTTTCTTCTATCTTCTTTTCACGGTAGAGTCGTCAGAACACGTGTCAAAGAAGGAGCTGTACTAAACACCTTGATGTAAAGAGGAATATTGGTTGCTAACTCTATGAAGTCACGAAACTTTGTATTCAAAATATAGGATTATTTACAAGATTGTGTCAAAATTGAGAAAGTTGTAGGTGTGTGATTATGTATAATGATTCCTAATCTTAACGGATCGTTTGGTTTGAAGACAAGTTATACTGAAATTAGTTATCCCAATATTATTTTCTTATTAACTGTTCGGACTTTGATGTATATTGTATTAATTCTGGGATAAGTCCCCTCGGCACACACATGATCTTCTGATGCGGTTTCCTTCCTATCCAGCAGACACATTTATGAGGTGAAAATGTAAGATTGGAATATGCTGAAGTGATGGGAGGAGAGAAGTTATAAATTGTTCAATAGATCAAACACGCTAAGTACAGATAATAATATAGAGTGCAGGCTCGAATATTACCTTTTACCTCATTGCACAAAAAGTATGCCCATGTCGTGTTAATTACTCTGTATTTCCTAGCAGTGACTTAATACGATACATGGTGTTGTGAGATGGTTCTTAAGGTCTATGACCTCACTAGATATTTGCTAAGAACATAACCAATAAAAGGGCAGCCCGATACACTAAGCTTCGTTATGCGTGGGGTCCGGGGAAGGGACAGATCACAAGCAGAGGCGGAGCTAGGATTTGAAGTGTATGAATTCTAAATTTAAGATAGAATCGTGACATAAAAAATAATATATAATAACAAACAGACTAAAGAACGAGTATCGAAATTTAATATATATTTAAAAAGTATCAATTACTTTATTTCAATTGCACTCGACCAATTACTTTATTTTCAAAAATAACATAAGAGGTCAACAATCGATCAAACACAAAAGTTTAATCTGAAAACTTTTAAAGTCACTAATTTTATTAAGGATATTGGTCTCACCAAAAAAGTAAGAAACTAAAAACAAGAAAGTAGGGTCAAAATATGGGACGATCCTAAAATCGAAGATTAAAAATCAATTTTTTTATAAATTGTTAACACAAATATGAAATACAAGAGGGGAACAATGACAAAAAAAAAAAACAGAAATGGAGGAGAAAGAAAGGAGAAGTACATGGTAAGAAAGTTGAGTTAGTTTTAGGGAGAATCGAACCTGCATCCTTCGGATCCAAGCCTAAAACCTTGACCACTGAACCCGGAGTCATTTTGTTAACGGGTTTGGCATATCTATATTACTATAAAAGTGGAATCCCTAAATTAAAAAGTTGAACTACATATATACCCTTCTATTTAATCAAATTATTATTTATTATTAAGTATTAGTCATTTATTATATTTAAATAAAAATAATAAAAAAACCAATGAGTTGGTGTCTTTTCAGAAGGTTGTGTCTGTTGCTTACTCTTTCATTTGTAACTTAACTATTGGTTTTAGAAAGTAAGAGGCGTTCTCTTAAACACTCGGCCAATTCAGCATTCTTCAAAAAAAAGAAATTGTGATTCTTCCTATTGGGTTGCATAAATAAATAGTAGAAAGTATCATTATCTCGACACAATCAATTAAAGCAACACAGTTCAAGAGCCAAAACGGGATTGAGAATATTATGGTTAAGTCATTGATGATTTTCTTTAGTGTGTCGCGCAAGACTAAATTCAAAGGATCGATCTTCCCGCTGAGGGAAACAAGATGATAAAAGTTGACTGCCCAATGTTGATCATATGGCTTTTCGTATAAGAAGAAAAGCCAAACAAAAATAACAATTTCAGAAAGTTCAAATCATTACAATTTCTACGAATGGACAAAAAACAACATCAAAGAGTGAATTGAGAATTGGGTTTTACTTTCTTTACTTTGTTTATTCTTTAATTATTTGCCCTTTATGATTTTTGAAGTCCAATATTAAATATAGATAGTCGTAATCTCATAATTATAATGTGTCTTGCATGCATGTTATGATTAAGAATAACGATTTAATCACCAATGGTGCTTCTTCAGCCTTTTTAACCTTTTTTCTTAATTATTGAATTGAAGTTATATAAAAAATGAACTGACAAAGCGTCTGTTTTACCAAATGAAATTGATTTGTCATTATATAATTTAGTAGCATGCATGAAACTCATATTGTAGGTTCAGTTGTCACGACCCCAAAACCTAACAGGTCGTGATGGCGCCTATTGTGGAACTAGGCTAGCCAACCATCACATTACTACACATTTGTTTCATTATAATATTTCGAAAATCAATAATAATCAGCAAAATAAGCAAATAACATTTTTCTCTAAGTCTTTAAGCAATTATAACATAATTCAACAGTCTAACTAATCCCCCAAGACTGGAGTCAACCGATCACGAGCATCTAAGAAATGAACTAACTCTGCTAATGTCATAATAATGTCTGTGAATCAAATATTAAGTACTATATGAAAAAGGGAAGTGGAGAAGCTGTGGACGCTGGACAGCTACCTCGAAATCCCAACGCTGATGACAACGAGCTCGGACGACTACTGCTCTGAACCAGTACCTGGATCTGCACACAGGGGTGCGGGGAGTAATGATGAGTACGCCAACTCAGTAGTAATAAAAATAAATCACAGTCTGAGAATAAGAAACACACAACACAGATACACCAATCCACAAAACAGTAGACATCAAGTCTCAATACAGTATACATAAGTTCGAAAACCAGTTTCCATGAAATCCTTTTAAACAAGTATATTTTTCAATATTTCTCAGTAAAACTCTCAGTAAAATCAATTTGAAAAATGAAGTGAATCATAGTCAAAAACTCAGTAAAATATCATCATAAAACTGCCCCTCACGCCATAATCATCACTCGTAACAACTTCCCTCAGCACCTCACAATCACTCAGTATAAGCCTCGTGGGCAACCTCACTGTCACTCATGCCTCCCAATCACTCATCACTAGGAACTCGCACTCAGTAGGTACCTGCGCTCACTGGGGGTGTGTACAGACTCCGGAGGGGCTCCTACAGCCCAAGCGCTATAAACAAGCCACATCATGGCATAAATCATCTCTCAGGCTCTCGGCCTCTCTCTCATATCATCAATATCCTCACAATGTTGGCCCTCGGCCTCACTCAGTCAGACTCTCTCAACATGCCACTCGGGTCATAAATAAATAGGGTTCTCGACCCAAAAATGGTAATTCATTTCAAGAAATAGTAATATCATCAAATAGGAGTGTCAACAATTTCACAAGAAGGACTGAGTGTAAAATCATAATATAATAAGTGAGGAATCTCAGTAAAATAGCCCCCAATGGGTTAAAACAGAACGACACTAGGCCCCAAATATGGCTTACAGTCCAAATATATCAACTCATGGTAATACTATCGAACATAGGCTTTAAAAGCAGTTTCGCAACTCAACAGTTGCCTAAAAAGAAACATATTTCCAAATTTTCAGTTCGTGCAAGCCCCACACTCGTCATCCAGTGTGCGTGTCACTTCAAATCCGTGAAAGGATGTACAGTCCGGGGTTTTATACCCTCAGGACAGGATTTAAAGACATTACTTACCTCAAACTAGCCCAAAAAGCTACTCTGCAACCCGCTTGCCTCTCGAATCAACTTCTGAGTGCTCCAATCTATAAAGATCAGATCTTTCTCATTAAATTATGCTAAAGGAATGAATTCCAATTGAAAAATATCAATTTTAGCACAAAACCCGAAATTAGCCAAAACCTGACCCCCCGGGCCCGCATCTCAGAAATCGACAAATTTTATACCAAATTGTTCTTCATCATCTCACGAGTCCGTACATATAAAGAACTCTAAAATCGGAGTTCGTTTGACCCCTCAAATCATCCCATAAAGGTCTCATAATCTCAAGCCCTAATTCCATCTTTTTCTACTGATTTTCATAAATTAAACGATGCTAGTTTGATCCTTAATCACATATAATCGAGTTTTAGGGTCCAAAATCCTTACCTCAATGAAGAACAATGATTTCCTCTCTTAAAAATCGCCTCAAAAGCTTCTTCCCGTTCAAAAATGGTGGAAAAGTGGGTTATGGTCGCGGAGGGTTTTAATTTATACTTTCCAGGTCCGGACACTGTGCGATCGCGGCTACAGGAGTGCGTTCGCAATGAACAAAATTTACCAGCCCTTATTTGACCCTATGCGATCGCGGCCTCCTCTATGTGATCGCATAGACAATATTTCCTACAGCCTTCTCCAACTCTTTCGAATAGCCTATAGTATAATGGTCATAACTTTTTTTAAAAAAACTCCAAATTACAATTGGCTTAACTTTCCGAAAACTAGACATCAAGAGCTACAACTTTCATTTTTGGATCATCTTCAAATTCTTTATAGATTGTGAGTTATAAGCTTCCAAAGTCGGGACAGTGCAGCAGAAATTTTACTCTATGCGATCGCGAGAAGCCTTATGCGATCACATAGCACAACTAGATTTTTCCAAATTTTCTCTATGCTAACGCATCCAGATCAATGCTATCGCATTGTACACCCCTGATGCCAAAAACCAACAACTAGAAATAGCCTAGAAATGGTCTGAAACCACCCGAAACTCACTCGAGACCCTCGAGACCTCAACCAAAACATACCAACAAATCCCATAATATCACACAAACTTAGTCGAGCCTTCGAATCACCAAAACAACGCAAAAACACTAAATCACATCAAATTCAAGCCTATGAACTTTGAAATTTTTAAATTCCACCGACGATGCCGAAACTATCCAAAACACATTCGATTGGCCTAAAATTTTGCACACATATCCAAAATGACATTACGAACCTGTTCCAACTTCCGGAATTCCATTCCAACCCCGATAGCCTATTTTTCGTTGTCGACCGGAAATCGCCAAAAACTAACTTTCGCCAATTCAAGCCTAATTCTACATCGCACATCACAAAAATATTCCAAACACACTCCGAAGTCCCAAATCACCTAACGAAGTTATCCGAGCCATAAAATCTGCATTCCGAGATTGTTTACCAATAAGTCAACTCTCAGTTGACTTTTCCAACTACAAAGCTATTTTTAGAGACTAAGTGTCTCAATTCTCACTACAGCCATTCTGAACCCGAGCCAACCGACTCTAACACATCATAAAAAACATAACCAACCTATGACAAGGCAATAACAGCAATAATAAAGTAAATTTTACGGAACGACTGACCGAGTCGTTACATCAATACATAGATTATAATAGATATAAGTCATGGTATTCTTCTCACAAAAAATGCTACAAGATCAAAGCGGATTATATAAATGAATAATGGAACTTGTGGCAATTGTAACATAGAAAATATTGATTAAGAAATGAGTTGAGATGCATTGAAAAAGTTCTTTTCTAATTTATGAAAAAAGAAGTTAGATAACTAAGTTGTTTATCTACAATATTTTAGATATATTGTCTAGGGCTTGATAATTTGTGATGGACAATGATGTATATATTTGTGAGGTTGCAATATAAATGCTTAGCAAAATAAATATGTAGCTATACTAAACAAAATGTTGGTAGTCAAGTTTTTCGGTGAAAGCAAAATATTACTATATTAGTTTCGACTCTTCAGAAAATTATACCAACAACTACTATTAGGAAGAATACTTAACTACTTTAACACTAGGTAGTCTTTCGCCACATAAATACTTTGTCAAATTCATTATGTCATTTACGCTTCTCTTATTCGATTTCTTCATTTATCTCTGTATATGTATTCTATATACTTAATAAGTGTCTACATACACCAACAAGATATTAGATTTATTTACACTCCCTTGAATATGTTAGTTTTAGATGAAAATTTACTTATAACACGACTTGAAAGTTTTTGACCCTTTTCAAATGGCTTAAGAGATGATACAACGTTGATATATAGAGGCCTTATTTTAATTAAATTGATTTTATTTTACAATTTGTGTGCACGCACAAGATGTTAAAGTTCTTAAAATTACTTTAAAATGTTGTCTATTTCAAACAATAATCATCATAGAAAATACATAATCTAATCTTATGTTGTTGTTGTTGTTGTTGTTGTTGTTGTTGTTGTTATTATTATTATTATTATTATTATTATTATATGATTTTTGTTTTGGATAACTAAAAATCTTTGGTTTAGTCAAAATGACAAGCAAAATTATTAGAATCGATCCTCGATGTTGGATTGTCGCGCTATGCATTTTTATATAGCTAACTTTACATAGCACTTTCCGGAGGGGTATCTATATTGATAACAAGCCTCTTGATCATTGACAGAGTAATCGAAACAAATGAAAGGAGCATACACCAGGAAGATCTTCTTTAAGGAAGTATTATGGGGGATACGCTTTGTTACATGTTTGTACCTCATAAAATTAAAATAAGCGAATCACATATATCTAATTAAACTTTGATTGTTCATCTTTGTAGCTTGAGATGATATCCAATCATCTTGAACTCAACTAACAAGTCACCATATGATGATCGACATGAAACATTCACGGGAACTTGCATTTTATTCTTTCATGTATACTTATTTATTCCAAACTCTTCTAATAATATTAATATTATTTTATAAAATTGAATACTAAATGGCTCGGTATACACGTGCCGATAAACTAGTTATATTATATAGGCCACACTAAATTTTTCAACAAGAAAAAAGGGTTCGGGAAAAAGTCACTAGGTTCGCCCGAACCCACACTCACTATTGTAGCTCCGCCCCTGACAACAAGGGTCTTTGTACATCCTTAACCTGCATTTCTGCAAAAGCCTATTTTCACAGCTCGAACCTATGACCTTCTGGTCATATGATAGCAACTTTACCAGTTACGTCAAGGCTCCACTTCTAAGAACATAGTCAATAGTAGTGTATTGGTCAAAATTTGGATTGAACTTAATGACTGCAAATGGACGGGACGTGGTCGAAAGCCGATCACGACTCAATGGCGAGGAGTCACCTAAAGAAGGATTAATGTCGAGGTCGAGTAAAGAACATATGGAAGCTACGGTTAGAATAAGTTTTAGAATATAAAGAAGGAATATTCCATTGGATATTCCTTTAATTGCACTTTTTAGGGTTTCTTAGGAATATCTCCTATAAATAGGAAGAGATAAAGAACAAAAAGGGATCTTCACTTTTCTGATAAGGACACATTGTAAAGGGTTGACTACAAAGAATATACAAAAGCTTGTTTTGTCCACTGATTCCATTGTTGAATATACATCTTTTGTTCACTAGATCCAAGGATTTCTTGTCCACCTTCATTTTATATTGTCACACATTGTTGTTATGAAAGAGAATCATCCAAGTCATCTAAATATTTGGGTGATAAATTCCTTCTTATTAAATCTATTGCCATTATATACATTTATTGCATGCTTTCATTATTATATTCATTGACAATCATTGAGCATTTGTAGTTGGCATGCATTATTATTGGACACGGAACTACCTCACTAATATCTTTAAACTTCAGATCTAGTAGTTATTATATTTAACTAAGATTCACCCTCTATTTTTCATTAATCCGTTTACGAAAAGGTTCAACACTTTTTTTGGTAAAACAATTTGGCGCCGTCTGTGGGGAGTTTCTAGTTAAAATCTTAGTTTCTTCTAAATCTAAAAAAAACACGACAACAGCCATCTTTTTCCCGTTTGCACGAACTAACAGTGGCAGGGAAAGGAGATGAAAGATTGAAAGCAGTAGTGTATGTCACTGCCAACCTCCTAAATACCATCAACGAGGTTGACAGAGAAGACGAAGAGAATGTGACTCCGAGTGCCACACCCAGGCGAAGTGACTCACCACCACCACCACCCCACCCTTATGGAAATGTAATCACTTCACGCGAAAGGGGAGCCTCCACGTCCACAACTGAGGAAGCGCCACCAGCAGTGAAAAAACTATTTGGAGGCATGGTTGACGAGCACCCTAAACAACATACTCGACAAACCCGCTCAAGGGACGGGTAGGAGCACCGCACGAGCGGACACCCCAGCAACCGTCAACGAGTAGCCCGCTCCTCTCCCAATAGGTAACACTCACATCGATGTTGATGCAGGTAATGACGCGCTTTCAGCCATTCTGAAGAAAATGGAAGAAATGGAGAACGAGAGTAAAGCGCTCCGCAACTAAATGAGGGAGCACTAAGAAAGGGTTGATAAGATACCGGGCACCCCGAAGCTTTTACCAAAATGGGACTTCGGCTGGTTCGTTGAACAGCCGTACAGCAAGGAGGCAGCCCCACATGCCATACCCAAGACCTTCAAAATGCCGCCATATTTGAATATATATGATTCCACAACAGACCCCGAAGACCATATCATTCATTACGTCATGGCAGTAAAAGGCAACGACCCCTCAAAAGAGCAGGTACCATCAGTGATGCTGAAGAAGTTCGGCGAAACCCTAACAGGGGGAGCCTTAACATGGTACTCACAGTTACCAGCACATCCGATAACGACGTTCGAGGAAATGGCCGATAAGTTTGTCACCGCCCACGCCGGGGCTAAGAAAGCAGAGGCCAGGGTGAATGACATATTCGCTGTCAAACAATCGCCTGGCAAGGGACTCAGGGACTTCCTCGTCCGGTTCAACAGAGTAAGAATGAGATTTCCAAACGTATCAGAACGCCTATTGTGCTAAGGTGAGAGTAGACGAGGACGACCTCAACGGTCCAACTCAACGGCCAACATTAGTCCAAACGGAGTCAAGGAAAGATCGTCGTAATAATAGCCGAAGAGATTATTCAGTCCCACGCCTCAATCGAGAAAGGCATCAACCATATGTCAGAACAGCCGTCCCACCACCTCCTCGTCATTACTTTACGTATTTTAGATACTGATGTAAAAAGGATAATGGTAGACGACAGGAGCGGCACATGTATTATCCACCCTCGAGTGCTCGCACAAATGAGACTCGAGGACAAAATAGCATCGCACTGCATAACACTAACAGGTTTTAACAATGTAATTGAATGAACCTCAGGAGAGAGAACGTTGCCCGTTTTGGCCAGGGGATTCACCCTCAAAACAACGTTCCATGTCATGAACCAGGACACTCCCTACAATGCCATCATAGGGCGACCTAGGACACACGCCATGAGGGCTATCCCATCCAGCTTATATCAAGTCATCAAGTTTCCCACTCCGAGGGGAATATTCAGTATCCGCGGTGAACAGCACAGAGCCCAAGAATGCTACCGCATCGCCCAAGATTGCACATACACTTAATAATTAAAGGAAGTGGGCTCAAGAGCATAGCAATTACCGAAGTCGGGGCCCGAACACGACGAACAAAAAGACGTCATCAAAGACCCCGACGTCATAGAAGCCACAGGGTCAACTGTGGAAGACCTTGATCCCGTCCAATTGGATAGCAGCGACCACAACAAAAAGGCTTACATCGGCCACAAACTCTCAGAACCAGGTACATATCATAAATTGTTAATTGACAATACCGATTTGTTTGCTTTCTCCCATGCATATATGTCGGGTATCCCGAAAGACATTGCTACACACAAGATGAACGTCGACCCACTCTACCCACTGGTATGACAAATCAGAAGGAAATTCAACGGCGCAATCAATGAGGCCGTCCGCGAAGAGGTAGAAAAACTGCTCGCCAACGGCTCCATCCGAGAGTCGAAATACCCCCAATAGGTCGCCAACGTGGTCATAGTGAAGAAAAAAATGGGAAGTGGCTCATGTGCGTGGATTTCACAAACCTAAACAAAGCCTGCCAGAAAGACTCATTTCCCTTGCCCCACATCAATCAACTAATCGACGCAACAGTGGGGCACGAGTTGTTAAGTTTCATGGACGCCTACTAAGGCTACAACCAAATCCTCATGGAGGAGGAGGACCAGGAAAAGACCATTTTCATCACCCACCAAGGGACGTATTGCTACAGAGTCATGCCATTCGGGCTGAAATGCAGGGGCGACTTATCAAAGGCTGGTCACCAAGATGTTTAAAGACCAACTCGGCAAAACAATGGAAGTCTATATAGACGATATGTTGGTCAAATCAAAAAGAAAAGAGGACCACATCGAACACCTGAAGGAAGCTTTCGATAGACTAAGGCGATACGGTCTGAACCCCGAAAAATGTGCCTTATGCGTGACCTCTGGAAAGTTCCTCGGCTTTCTGGTGTTGCAAAGAAGCATTGACGTCAACCCCGACCAAATCAAAGCTATTGAGGGAATACCTGAAATATTGACCAGTAAGAAACAGGTACAGAAACTGACCGACCGTATTGCCGTCCTATCGAGGTTCATCTCACGGTCCTCTGACAGATGCCACAAATTCTTCAACGTGCTCAAAAAAGACAACGGACTCCAGTGAAATTCAGAGTGCATCGAGTCCCTAAGATAACTAAAGGCGTACTTGTCCTCGCCTCCGCTACTCGCCAAAGCAGAACCCGGCAAGAGTCTCTTAATCTACTTGGTCGTATCAGACGTCGCGGTAAGTGCAGTGCTGGTCCGTGAGAACAAAGGTACGCAATCCCCAATCTATTACATTTGCAAAACCATGGTCGACGCCGAAATGAGGTACCCCCACCTCAAAAAGTTGGCCCTGGCATTGGTCGTAGCTTCACGAAAGCGTAGACCCTATTTTCAATGCCACCTCATCTCGGTGGTCACGACCTTCCCCCTAAGACGCATCCTACATAAACCCGAGATGTCGGGGAGGTTGGCCAAGTGGGCCATAGAATTAAGCGAGCATGATATAACATATCAGCCATGAACAACGATAAAGTTGCAAGTACTTGCTGACTTCGTCGCCGATTTTAGTGCCAAAATAATGCCTGAGGTCGAGCAGGAAGCTTCTCGTACCACTCCCATGTTACCCGACCTATGGGTCCTATACACCAACAGCGCTTTCAGCGCATCAGGATCTGGACTAGGACTCGTACTCGAGGTCCCAACAGGCAAAGTCATCCGCATGTCCATACGGTGCCCCGATATGACTAACAATGAGGCCGAGTACGAGACTAAGATTAGCCTCAAGTATGGAGCACGACGAGTCATCCTCCGATGTGACTCAGAACTTTTCCCCAAGTCATAGGGACTTTCCAAATCAAAGAACAAAGGCTAAAGTACCAGGAAGAAATTCATAAACTACTGCCGGAGTTCAACGAATGCCAACTCGACCAGATACCTCGAGCACAAATCATTGAGGCAGATGACCTCGCCAAATTAGCAACAGTCATCAAGAATTTAAGAAGAAAGGAAAACGTGGTTACCCTTCTCCATTCGTAAGTAGACCAAATTGAGGTACACTCTGTAAATTTAACTTGGTATTGGGGCAACCGTATTATAGCATATTTGCATGAGGGAATACTCCCATCAGACAAAAAAGAAGCCAAGAAGCTACGAATACAGGCGGCCAGATACGGCATCATCAACCGCAACTTATATAAAAGAACGTTTGGCGGCCCCTTGGCGAAATGCCTATGGCCAAACCAGGAACGTCCTCGAGGAAGTACACGAAGGCCACTGTAGAGCCCACTAGCAACCGATCCCTCGTTAGATGCCTCATACGAGCAGGCTATTACTAGCCCACCATGAAAAAGGAAGTCGCTGACTTCGTTAAGAAGTGCAAGCAGTGTCAGAAATACGCTCCAATGATACACCAAGCGGGCGAGCACCTCCAGTCGGTCACATCGCCATGGCCGTTCATTAAATGGGGAATGGACATCGTTGGACCACTTCCAGCAGGACGAGGTAATGTACGATTCCTTTTGGTTTTAACTGACTACTTTTCTAAATGGGTAGAAGCAGGTGCATTCGCCCTGATATGCGAACAGGAAGTTATCACATTCATATGGAGGAACATCATATGTCGCTTCGGCATCCCTAAAGAAATTAGTTGTGACAATGAACCCCAATTCACCGGGAAAAAGACCGTCGAATTATTCGAGAAATGGCACATCAAGTGAATACTCTCCACGCCATATCATCCTGCAGACAACGGCCAAGCCGAATCCTCCAACAAAACAATACTGAACATCATGAAGAAGAAGCTCGAGGACGCCAAGGGACTGTGGCCAGAACTACTACCAGAAGTGTTATGGGCATACCGCACCATGCCAAAAACAAGCACAGGAGAAACGCCATATTCACTAGTCTATGGGACTGACGCAGTGATACCAGTCGAAGTCGAAGAACCAAGTCTGAGATACTCCAATGAGAGAGGACCAATAAACGACGAGAACAGAAAGCAAGACCTCGACTAAGCAGACGAGCGGAGAGACATGGTTTACATAAGAATGGTATCTCAAAAACAGCAAGCAGAACGGTACTACAACAAAAAGGCCAAAGTAAGACCACTCAAGGTTAAGGACTATGTACTCAAGGCCAAAACACAGGCGAGCAAAGACCCAAGAGAAGGTAAACTAGGAACCAATTGGGACGGGCCATACAAAATCACGGTGGCAGCAAATAAAGGATCATTCCAACTAGAAACAATGGAGGGAAATCTACTACCAAACAACTGGAACGTCGCCCACCTCAAATACATCAACTTCTGAAAATGGACGTCCTCCAAGTCGTACTATTTTTCCCTCACACGGGTTTTTTCCCAATTGGGTTTTATCGGGGAGGTTTTTAATGAGGCGACGAAGAGGGTGTCTCGAAGTTTAAGTATTGAATTCATCGCCCCGCCTATCGACTACTTCTCCTGGCCGAGCAATGAAGGGACTAGATAGACTGGAACTTCTCAAATGTATGTATGGAACAAACATAAACATGTAATATTCTCGAATGAATGAATAAACAAAGAAGTATGCAACATTCTTGCACAACTCCACCAAAGTTGCACATAAAAAAGAGAACATGCATTCAACATTGCTCGAATTATTTTACATTCAACCTCTCTCGAACTATTTTACATTCGACCTTGCTCGAACTATTTTACATTTGAACTTGATCGAATTACTTTACATTCGACCTCGCTCGAATTACTTAACATTCGACCTCGCTCGAATTACTTTACATTCGACCTCGCTCGAATTACTTTACATTCGACCTCGCTCGAATTACTTTACATTCGACCTCGCTTGAATTACTTTACATTCGACGTCGCTCGAATCAATTAAGCCTCGACCTCGTTCGAGCTAAATTATGTTTGAACTCAAATCGATCTACATTCGACTCCGCCCAAATCAACCTTACATGCAAACGGCCGAAAAGTCAGGGACTTCCTCACAAAAGAAAATGCCAACAAGAGAGGAAAAAAGGAAATAGGAAATCCGAAAATACACAGCAAAAAGACAATTGTTCCATTTCAACTATTCAAGCTCCAATACATTTTACAAAGGCCCTGAGAGACGCCCCCACAAAAATAGAAAAACAAAAAACTAAGTACAAAGGCTTCAGGTCGCATCATCCCCATTAGCATCATCATACCAAGGATAGGAGGCAAGCCCATCCAAGGCGTCTTCATCACCATCCCCACGGGGCGTACCAAGGTCATAACCACAGGCTTAACGAGCTGCGCGTGCCTTGACATAAACGTCTTCAAGCTCCGCCTTAGAAACCTTCTCGGTCGCCTTCAAAAACTTATACACGTCAAGCTGGGCCTCAGCGTGAACCCATATCCTGTACAACTCCCATGACACACTAGGATCGACAAAAGTACGAGAAGTAGACGGTTGGGCCTGTTGTTTCTCCTTCTCAGCCTTTAAGGCGACGACCTTCTCATTCAGCCTAGATAGCTCTGCCTCCAAACCCTCGATCCGCTCCTCCAACCTTGCCACCTTGAGCGCCGAAGTATCCGCCTCGCTAGCCCGCTCAGACCAACAAACACGTAGGGTTCCCTATAAAGTTGTTGCCTCCACCACGGCGGCCATCCTGGTTCTCTCAGCCAGGTTCAGCTCTTCAACCCTAGTGCTTAACTCCGCCCTCAAGGCGACGACCCTGGCCTGACTTTGTTCAAGCTCGACATTTAAGGACGCCACCTGCGCCTGGAGATTTGCACTCTCAGCCATCACCCCTTTGCTCACTTCGAGCTCATCCTCCTTATACCTCAGCGTCTTTTCTAACACGCTGCATAGACCGATGGCCCTCATAATCTATTCATCTTTCTCTTTTATCTCATCGTCCTTCTTCTTGATCTCATCGCGTAATGCTTGGAACTGGCCATCCTCACCAACAATTTTGGCCATCATCCGGTGCTTGGAACGATACTCTCTATACCTAGATTCCATCCTCTTGTAGAGAGTCGTCCTCTCCTCCTCCCGCCGGTCACGCTCAATCTCCAAAATGAGAGTCTGACAAGCAGAGAAAAGCAAGTCAGCAAGGGTAAATGGCACATATGAAATGGATAAACGTAGGATGAAAGAAGAAAAAACTTACTCGCAAAGCCATGCCCGATATGTCCAAAGACAGGTCCACATCTCTTAGCGTCTTCAATGTCTTATTTTCTGCCTTCGCACATAAAGGAGCAAAGGACAGTGTCACTCGTTCCGAGTCGACCAAGAGGTTATAGCTCACGGGAATGACTATGTGCCGATTAGGACCCTTTGTCCTTATCTCCACGCAAGTAGCCTTCTTCCCGAAGGCCCGTACCTCCTCAGGGTCGATGTCTGAGCCAGAGTTGTCATCCTCCATAGGAACAACTCTATCTCTCCCGACCGCTGATGATGAACCAACTTCAACAGCCCGTGTAGGCTCTCCTCTACCATGGACCCCATCAACCTCAGATGATCTCTTCTCTCCATGATGGCACCCGCCGTAGGAACAACCTCGATATCTGGTGAAGGCACCGATTACGCTTCCAAAGTGACAAGCCTCTCCAGCTCAACGTCAGCAACAATAGCCTTCCCAGTCTCCAACCTTCGTCTCTTCCTTGGTGACGCTTCCTCCTCACTGTGAAACGACTCGTCGACTAGGTGCAAGATAGGTTGAGAAGAGATCTCATCCAGCGCAACAACAGTTCGAGGGGAGAAGCCCCTCAACGGTGGATCTTGAGTCTGACCTCGTGCATACTCAACAAGAGTGAATTGCATCCCGGCCGAGGCAACCGCCTGGAGAAATGGAAGTACCGGAGCCTTCGACATCTTAGAAGTTCGTCGACCTAGAACCAAAAGAAAATCATATCAAAGGACAATAGTGAACGGCACTAGTCGAAAGGTAAATATAACACTTACCGGACGAGGGCTTGGGTCTAAAGCGCCTGTGGAAGGATGCCCAGTCGCGGATTCCCACGGTGTGGGGTAACACGCGAGCTACCCAATCTTCAATATCAAAGATGAGAGAAGGTGGACACTTCTCAGCTAAAAATAGAAAAGCCGTGAGTGGGTCGAGAAAAAAAAAAGAAATAATGAGCAGCATATGGAAAGCGATCATAGGCCCTTATGATTATAGTTCCATTGCTCGGGGAACCAAGTCGGATCCGCTACTAGGTGCTCGGTCCTGATGAAGAAGTATTTATGCCAGAACCGCGGATTCGCCTTATCATCCATCCCGGCCACCAATCCTTTGGTCCCCCGATGCCGTATATGTATCAATGTGCCTCTATAAAAACTGGGCGAGAAGAGATGTAGCAGGTGGCGGATAGTGACCTCGCAGCCGGCCAACTCTGCGTACTTCGCCAGCATTAGAAAATACTTATATAAATAGGGGGAGAGTTGCGCAGGGCAGACGTTGTTGAAACGACAGAACTCCTCCGCTAATGGGGGAGAGAGGAAAATAATAACTGACCAGGAACAGATAGACGTAGAGAGCGCAACATCCGGGCCGGTGAACCTGCACTATGTCGCCTCCCGCTGGAACAATTTCGACGTGAGAAGGAATACCAAATTTGGATCGGAGGGCGGGAATTTGACTCGCTCTCGTTTCAGAGAGCACCTGAGGGGGAGCGGGGACATGTTCCTTTAGAAAGTCATTTCTGACCGAAGGGTTCTTAGGAACTACCTCTTCCACAGTGGGGAAGCTTTCGTCCTCCTTAACAATGGGTTCCTTACACCGGGAGGAATGGCTACCAATAAAGGGGTGGCATCGGAGACTCCGTCATAGGTATGAGGAGAATTTGACATCTTTTAGTAAGAAAGTTTACAATGAAGTCAGAGAAAGAAAGTATTGACCAGAAAAGAAATCGGGAACTACAACTGAACGAGCTGTAGGAAATTGGAAACTGAGATCGGAGAAGAGGCCTAAAGAAGAACGAAAAGCATACAGAGTAAGAGGTGCTAAAAGTTTCGGTAATGAAGCCCCTCTCCTCTATTTATAGGGTTGGGTAGAACCTGAATCGAGGCAAAGAGCCGCCAATGGCACCAAAATTGAAGCGGCAGAAGCACGGGAAACGACCTCCGCTTGTTGAGGTCGTGCTCTTGGAAGTCCTTGATGAGCGGATTCTATCTGCAACCAGTCATAGGAAATTTGGTTATGACGACTGAATCGGATCTGCCGAAGTCGAACTCAAATATCGTACAACAAAAAGAGAAAGCTTCCTCCTCTTCTTCCAGGCCGGCCGGTGACAAAACACCGTTGGAACCACCTCCTCATGAATACGTCCCTGACCCTTGCACTTTAAAATCCAATTTCAAGATCGAGAACCCTTCATCGGTCCCGGGCCGATGTGAACATGTGTTGAGGTACATGTGTTCCATAACGACAAGCCACCTTGAAGCTATGAAGAGGGACTGCAATTGGGCTCCCGAGGTCGTCGTACAAATCCTTTCTCCTGAAGAGAGCATTTCTACTTATGTGGAGGGGTTTTTAAGTGTTTATACTTCCTCCTTCACATTGGGTCCCCTCGACCTAGTAATCATTGATTTCTGCAAAAAATATCAGGTCACTCTCGGCCAAGTTCACCCTTCGTTCTGGCACATTGTGACCATGTTGCGCTTCTTCTCCAGCAAGGCTGGAGTTTACCCTTAGACACCTCATGCGGCTGTATCGACCTCGACTCTACCGAGGACTGATCAAGCTCCAACGCCGAGAAACAAAGGTCTTGTTCTCGAGCATCAACGAGGACAAGGATCGGAGTTGGATGAGCCGGTTCATACGGGTGAGGACCTATGACATCATTCCGAAGGAGAAAATGCCATTCACCGAGGATGGAACCCCGATCGTAAGTGATGCATTAAACATTGTTCTTAGTACCTATTTTGGTTTTGTCTAACGTTCTCATTTATTATGCAGTTGCTCCTTGGATGCCTCAGGCGTCCCCCGACCTCGAATACTGGGTTCGGAAGTTAGCCTCGACTTCCTCCCACGTCGAGCGTGCATGGCGAGATTTGGCGAAGGGCAGATAGGAGGCAAAGAACCATGGTAAGGATCTTCTTTCTTGTATTTCGACAATACTTTCCGTAATATTTATTTACTAATGCTTCCTTTGTGCAGGCCAGAACAAAGATTCCATATTGAGGCCTCGGAGTGGCGAGGAAAAGGCCAAGTCTCGGGTTCTGAAGCCGGAGAAAGAAAAGAAAAGGAGGGGAGCCTCGGTGTCCGAGGACCCCAAGCCCAAGCCTCGAAGGGCCAGGAAGAAGGTGATAGCTCTCACGGTGGACTCAATCCAAAGCCTGAGAAGAAGAAGAAGAAGAAGAAGAAGAAGAAGAAGAAGAAGAAGAAGAAGAAGAAGAAGAAGAGAAGAAAAGGAGAAGAAGAAGGAGAAGTAGAAGAAGAAGAAGAAGAAGAAGGAGAAGAAGTAGAAGAAGAAGTAAAAGGAGGAGAAGGAGGAGAAGAAGGAGAAGGAGGAGGAGAAGAAGGAGAAGAAGGAGAAGAAGGAGAAGAAGAAGAGGAAGAAGAAGAGGACGAAGAGGAGGAGAGAGGAGGAGGAGGAGGAGGATGAGGAAGAGGAAGAGGAAGAGGAAGACGAAGAGGAAGACGAAGACGAAGATGAAGAAGAAAAGGAAGAGGAAGAAGAAAAGGAAAAAGAAGAAGAAGAGAAAGAGGAAGAGGAAAACTAAAAGGAAGAGGAAGACGAAGAGGAAGAGGAAGAGGAAGAAGAGGAGGAAGAGGAGGAGGAGGCCCGCCCCAGGAAGGCCGTCGAGGTAGCCAAACCTCATGTGCCGGCGGCGGCTGCTGAAATCAAACCTCGTGATGAGGAGGCTTCCAAAAAGGGTTCGGGTGAGGATCCTGAATCGCCTCAGGTAAAGATCATCTCTCGACCATCCATAAATACACCGTACGGAGCCGGTTCTGAAACTCCGAAGGTCGATCAGAGCGCCCCGAGAAACTTGCTCGGGGCCATGATAGAAAGTCACTTGCCTTCTCTGCCAGCTTTTGATGAGGAGGCAATAAGAGAGGCTTGGGAGATGAATACCCCCGGCATAGGCGGAGTCTTTAGTGTAGGGGATCCCTTTTGGGATTGCTTCACTGGGGTTGATGATGCTTCTGATCTCAGCGACACTTTCATTCTCCTTGAAGAGGCCCGACTTATCCTATCTCGGGTAAACATTAGTTGTTGCAATGTCTTTTCTTACGCTTTTTTCTTTAAGTCTGATTTGCATTTTCCTTTTTTGTATAGTCCTTTGCCAAGTCTCGAGCTGACCTTAGCTAGTGTGAAACCGATCTCTAGAAAGTCTTGGATGAGAGAAATGCTCTGAAGCTTCTATGTGGCCAAATGGACGAAGCTCTAAAGGACCTTCAAGCGGATTTGGCCAAAGCTCGTAAGGAAGAGGCCGAGCTAGATAAGTAGGTAACCATCCTTTTGAAAAAGTACGGGATTGACCTAGCTGTGAAGGCTGACACTTCAATTTCTCAGTTGCAGCTAACGGTTGAAGAGATCGAGCTGCTTCGGGGAGAAGTCGACCAGGTCAAAGCCGATTGCGATCGATGAAAGAAGAATATGGACTGCCTTGTTATGGAAAAATAGGCTACCTCGGCCAAACTATCATCGGTCGAGGTTCAACTTCGGAGCATCAAAAAAAAGCTCGGCCTAAGCCAAAAAGATCGAGGAGCTTAAAATCGGGCTCGCTGAGGCCGATGCGGAGGTCGAGAAGATGAAGGTCATGGCTGACAAGTCCATCTCCTTGTACATGGATGATGTTGAGGCTACTCAAATGTAACTAAGGGAAGCTTCTGATCGAGATCGATAGAGCAATGACTTGGAGAAGTGCCAATCCCGGAGGGAGACCCTCGAATAAATTCATGCTCAAGGTTTTGACCTCTATGAGGAGATAGACCAAGCCAAGGCTCTCGAAGCTGATGCCACGCTCTTGTCTCCTCTGATGATGAAGATGATGACGAAGAAGGCAGTCGAGGTGGATCCGACGAGGGGCCCAAGGAGAAGTTGCTCCTGATGAAGAGGTCGACACTGGTCGTAGTTAGGACTTAGTTTCTTTTTCTTTTTCTAAGACCTTTATCGGTCTCTTGTACGTATCCTTCTTCATCAATATATAAAGGAAAATTTCTTTTGAATGCCTTCTCAGTTTTTATGTTCAAACATGTTTTGTGCCTTTGCCTTGTGAAAACTTTGTTGCTACAAATTCAATAATCGAGTGAGCATTAGCTCGAACTTAGAATAAAACAAACCCTTAGATTTTTTAGTTTAACCAAGGGCAAGTTACCAAGCTTAATATATATACGAGATTTTGATATCTGATGCCTTGATTGAAGCCATAAATGCACTGTTTATTACTGAGTTCGAGTAAGTTTCGAACCCACAGTATCAAACCCCTTAAGGTTTTATATAAAATGATGAATCTTTGAACTACATTTAAGTCAATTTCATTTGAGCTCGGAATAGTGGAAACACTTAGGTCTGAATTGAGTGAGAATAAGATCTCGAACTCTAAGTGTATTGGCCCTTGGGCTCTTTAGGTTAGACCAATATGGCCTCTAAAAGATGGCTATTGTTTCCTTTTTTCGGCTTAAAAGACTTAGTAAAAATTTCTTTACGCCTTAACATGTATTTTTTACCCAATTGGTTTTTTGAGGGTTTGATGTCGATTGAAACCCCTTTGCTTTTTTATGCCTTAGCATGTTTGTGATAATTTGATACCTCTTAAGATTTTTTTCGAGGGATAATTTTATTGAAGCCCTTTTGATTTTTTGAGGGTTGATTTTATCGAAGCCCTTTTGATTATTTGCCGATGGTAGCCTTTTTTTTACCGTTTTTCAAAAAATTCGAAGGCCTATTTTTATTGCGGGATTCAGACGTCTCCGAGCCGCGTTGTTTCTGTCGTAGCCTTTAGTTTGGTCGTAGCCTTTAATTTGGCCGTAGATTTTGGGTATGCCTCTTGGGCTTATTTTCCAATAACATTTCGAACTTGTTCGAAATGTTAGTCCCCGAGAATGATGGCATTGGCCTATAGATCGAGGGGTGCCTCTTTGAGGTCTTATGAATTTGAGTTTAGATAACTCGAATATGTCGATCTTCGATGGCAATCCCAGAGTGTTCGAGGTATATTTGCACTTGGCTCTTGCGACATTTTTCTCAAAATCATAAGTATGAGGTTTGTATGGTAAAGAATTTTCTTCGAGAAACAAAATGTTTGATAAAGAAGAATGCTTCTTTGAATAATTTATACATGCATACATGTTTTTCCATCGGGACTTGACTAATCTATATGGACACGGTTCACTCGACCGTTTGGCCCATTACAAAGTTTCCCTATCGAGGCCCTTTGACACGAGTCGAAATGTTTGTCCCCGAGAATGATGGACTTGGCCTATAGATCGAGGGGTGCCTCTTTGAGGTCTTATGAATTTGAGTTTAGATAACTTGAATATGTCGATCCTCGATGGCAGTCCCAGAGCCGATCTCATCCTTTTCGACCGATGACCCCAAATTTGCAAGTGCATCGGCCTCACTATTTTGTTCTCGAGGCACATGTTATAAAGTCCATTCCTTGAAACAGTGCAAAGTCACCTACAACTTGTCCAGATATCTTTGCATTCTATCCTCTCGAACTTTGAAGGTTTTGTTTACTTGGTTCACCACCAGTAAAGAGTCACACTTAGCTTCAATTACTTCTTCCCCCAAGCTTTTAGCTAGCTCGATACCTATAATCATGGTCTCATACTCGGCCTCATTGTTAGTCAACTTAGAAGTCTTTATAGATTGCCTAACAGTGTTACCCGTGGGTGGCTTCAAAACGATGCCTAGCCCTGACCCCTTCATATTCGAAGCGCCATCTTTGAAAAGGGCCCATACCCCCGATGATGTACCCGATTTTAATAAAAGTTCATTTATGACTTTGGGTACGAGGGTCAGTGTGAAATCGGCCACGAAGTCCGTTAAAATTTAAGACTTTATGGTCGTTCGGGGTTGATATTCGATATTGTACCCACTGAGTTCAACGGCCCATTTGGCCAATCGACCCGACAGTTCGAGCTTGTGCAAGATATTATGAAGTGGGTAAGTGGTTAATACGCATATGGGGCAATACTGGAAGTACGGTTTTAACTTTCTAGAAGCGCTTATCAGTGCAAGTGCCAATTTCTCTAAGCGTGGATATCTAGTTTCTCTTCCTCGGTGACGCCTCCTCCTCACTGTGAAACGACTCGTCGACTAGGTGCAAGATAGGTTGAGAAGAGATCTCATACAGCGCAACAACAGTTCGAGGGGAGAAGCCCCTCAACGGTGGAGCTTGAGTCTGACCTCGTGCAGACTCAACAAGAGTGAATTGCATCCCGGCCGAGGCAACCGCCTGGAGAAATGCAAGTACCGGAGCCTTCGCCATCTTAGAAGTTCGTCGACCTAGAACCAAAAGAAAATCATATCAAAGGACAATAGTGAACGGCACTAGTCGAAAGGTAAAAATAACACTTACCAGACGAGGGCTTGGGTCTAAAGCGCCTGTGGAAGCACGCCCAGTCGCGGATTCCCACGGTGTGGGGTAACACGCGAGCTACCTAATCTTCAATATCAAAGATGAGAGAAGGTGGACACTTCTCAGCTAAAAATAGAAAAGACGTGAGTGGGTCGAGAAAAAAAAAAGAAATAATGAGCAGCATATGGAAAGCGATCATAGGCCCTTATGATTATAGTTCCATTGCTCGGGGAACCCGGTCGGATCCGCTACTAGGTGCTCGATCCTGATGAAGAAGTATTTATGCCAGAACCGCGGATTTGCCTTATCATCCATCCCGGCCACCAATCCTTTGGTCCCCCGATGCCATATATGTATCAATGTGCCTCTATAAAAACTGGGCGAGAAGAGATGTAGCAGGTGGCGGATAGTGACCTCGCAGCCGGCCAACTCTGCGTACTTCGCCAGCATTAGAAAATACTTATATAAATAGGGGGAGAGTTGCGCCGGGCAGACGTTGTAAAAACGACAGAACTCCTCCGCTAATGGGGGAGAGAGGAAAATAATAACCGACCAGGAACAGATAGACGTAGAGAGCGCAACATTCGGGCCGGTGAACCTGCACTATGTCGCCTCCCGCTGGAACAATTTCGACGTGAGAAGGAATACCAAATTTGGATCAGAGGGCGGGAATTTGACTCGCTCTCGTTTCAGAGAGCACCTGAGGGGGAGCGGGGACATGTTCCTTTAGAAAGTCATTTCTGACCGAAGGGTTCTTAGGAACTACCTCTTCCACAGTGGGGAAGCTTTCGTCCTCCTTAACAATGGGTTCCTTACACCGGGAGGAATGGCTACCAATAAAGGGGTGGCATCGGAGACTCCGTCATAGGTATGAGGAGAATTTGACATCTTTTAGTAAGAAAGTTTACAATGAAGTCAGAGAAAGAAAGTATTGACCAGAAAAGAAATCGGGAACTACAACTGAACGAGCTGTAGGAAATTGGAAACTGAGATCGGAGAAGAGGCCTAAAGAAGAACGAAAAGCATACAGAGTAGGAGGTGCTAAAAGTTTCGGTAATGAAGCCCCTCTCCTCTATTTATAGGGTTGGTTAGAACCTGAATCGAGGCAAAGAGCCGCCAATGGCACCAAAATCGAAGCGGCAGAAGCACGGGAAACGAGACGCTGCATTGGGAAGACGCGTAATGATGACGCGCGTGGCCATGACATCACCCTACGTCAATCACGCCAACCACGGTCCTGCTCACGACCGCCGCCAGTTCGACTTCGGCAGATCCGATTCAGTCGTCATAACCAAATTTCCTATGACCGGTTGCAGATAGAATCCGCTCATCGAGGACTTCCAAGAGCACGACCTCAACAAGAGGAGGGACTAACTGTATTGGTCAAAATTTAGATTGAACTTAATGACTGCAAATGCATGGGACGTAATCGAGGTCGACGCCGATCACGACTCAATGTCGAGGAGTCACCTAAAGAAGGGTTATGCCGAGGTCGAGTAAAGAACGTATGGAAGCTACGGTTAGAATAAGTTTTAGAATAGAGAGAAGGAATATTCCATTGGATATTGCTTTAATTGTACTGTTTAGGGTTTCTTAGGAATATCCCCTATAAATAGGAAGAGATAAAGAACAAAAAGGGATCTTCACTTTTATGATAAGAACACATTGTAAAGGGTTGACTACAAAGAATATACAAAAGCTTGTCTTGTCCACTGATTCCATTGCTGAATATGCATCTTTTGTTCACCAGATCCAAGGATTTCCTGTCCACCTTCATTTTATATTGTCACACGTTGTTGTCAGGAAGGAGAATCATCCAAGTCATCTAAACATTTGGGTGATAAATTCCTTCTTATTATATTAATTGATATTATCTACATTTATTGCATGCTTTCATTATTATATTCATTGACAATCATTGAGCATTCATAGTTGGCATTCAATATTATCGGACACGGAACTACCTCATTAATATCTTTAAACTTCAGATCTAGTAGTTATTATATTTAATTAGGATTCACCTTCTATTTTCTCATTAATTCGTTTACGAAAAGGTTTCACACTTTTTTTGGTAAAACAAGTAGTGCCAATAGTTTGTATTCGTGTGTATTGGAGTTTCTGCACCAGCGGCGGACCCAAGTGGTGGCTAGCGGGTTCAACTGAACCCGCTTCACCAAAAAATGATACTGTGTATATGTACAAATTAGGATTAAAGCTGTGTAAATTTTCTATAAATATTTATTTGAACCCACTTGACAACTACTATTTTACGACTAAAGTTATATACTTCTAAGATTGAACTCGCTTGCACAAAATTTTGGGTCCGCCACTATTCTGCACCAGTTAATGTCTTCTGGCTGGCTGTTGGAAAGACAGTCTTTTAGCTGGTATTTCTCAGGATAGATCCTAAGAAAAACTAGTCTCAAAATCATAATCGCCCTTTGTCCGAATGCACTGATCTTACTGTTAGTTCAGTCAAAACTTCCAACATCACTCGATCTTGACATAAACAGCAATGACAAATTGCATACTTTAATCTCAAAGTAGTTAGGTCGGCTATATAAATGTTTAATACTTGTCGCCAGTGTAGTTCCTATAATTTTTTATACAGAGATTTTAGTAGGCGTTTGGCCATACATTCCAAAAAAAAAATTGAAATTTGGAATTTCAATTGAAGATGAAGTTTGTGTTTGGTTATAATATTTGTAACATATTTGAATGCCTTTTTTTTTAAATCATGAAACATGATTTATACCCACAACTTGTAAAATGTATCAAAATCACCCCAATTTAATTATCCTACTTGAAATAAACAGTCAAAATGCTATTGTTCAACATAGAAGATGCAAAATCAATATCACATTTTCTAATTCTACTAATACACAGAGAAGGAATTTAAGTCAAAATCAACATGAATATGAACAAGTTCTTTAATATTGGGGTATATCAAGAATTCAATAAAACCTATCTATTTTAAAAAATAAAATAAAAACAAAAGATGGATTAAATGAAACGGGCTCTTAGTTTTCATTATCTCCAGGGAATTTTTTGGGGCCCTTGACATAAAAATAAAATTAAATGAAAAAAGTTAACGTCAATTCTTCTTGCTAAGGTGCAGATCATATCTTGTGTAAGTATGATTATGATTGATAGGTAACTAGATTAGGAGCGAAACTGGCTGTTTCTGCTTTGAAGAGACAATTTTTGCACAAGAATTCATCGGTTTACATTAATAACAGCTTGAAACTTGGTTATAACTGTAAACACGTACGCCGTTTAAGCTACTATGAAAGGCCATCTTCTATGCTTGTCACTAGCTGTTAGCCAAACTGTATTGCTGTAATAAACAATAAAATTATTTAACTTTTCGAAATACAAACATAGAAAGTTAGTATAACCAGTTTAACGAAATAAATTCTGAAAAAATAGTATAGGAATAAATCGAGCCTACTGAATGTATAATGTGTCCTTAAGGAAATTATTCCCCTCAAGTACCTGAGAAGTTGGAATATTATCCTGCCAGAATAGCACGATTTAATTCACCAGCGTATTGGTACCAAAAACTATGGTGAACTTCCAGCGACCCAATGGTCGTAAAACACACTAGAAAATATTGTGCAGAAGAAGAAGAAGATAATCAGAAATTTAGTAAGTGAAAATTCTGGAATTCAAGGCATATTTATAGACCATTTGGCATTGTTTCTGAAAAGGTTTGCAACCTTTCAGAACAGCCATAGTTGTTGGAACAGGTGGGAATATCGCGGAAAAACAGAAAACAGATTAAAATAATCCGGGAAAGAAAATGGAGCGGGTGATGGGTTATTCCGGATTGAATTTTCGTTAATTAATTAAATAATTGAAAGAAATTTTATCCAAAAAGATTAATCAATCATTGACCGAAGCCGAAGCCGAGCGAACGACGATGGCGCGAGGCTTGTCTTTTTCTTAGCTCTTTAAGAGCTAAAGGAAGAGCAATTATATATGTACCCATCAAAAGTCTTTTCTTCCTCCAATATGGGACAATGTCTCTTTGCCAAGGAGGGAAACTCAAATATTTCATTTTCCCTCCATTTTCAATTCAACCTCTTTCACCAAGCTTAAAAGCCCAACACTAGCTAGAGTCTATTACACGAGACTAACCACCAAAGCTTATGGTGAGATGGATAGAATATACCCACCTTAAACAGGGTTCAAATTCTGGGAATGAAAAAATTTGTGATAGGAAACGCTTCCCGTTTTATTAAACTTTACACTGGGCGAATTCGAATTTGTCAGGACCCCGATAACGACATCGAATATCGAATGCCAAAGAAAAAAAGGACTACATGAGATTGTGACATATTTAAGCTAACCTTGAGAGGGGCCTTGATTCAAACCTACAAAAAGGAAATAAATTTTATGGGTGGTCATTCAGTTTCGTGTCCATTACTCAAAAGTCAACTTTTTTTTTTGTTACGTGAAAGTCATTCAACTTTGTGTTCCTTACTCAAAAGTCATTTTTTTTTCTTTTGTTACACAATAATCATTTTAATTTGCTCTAGTTATCACAATAGTCACTTTGGCCATATTTTATAAATCTTTCACCTGAAAAGTCTATTATGATCTTGACGTAATAAATCCACCTATTTATGTAACACCTTCTATTTTATATACTATATAATATATTTTTACCTAGGTATTTTACTTACAATTAAGTAAATTTTATATTATTTTATTTATTATTTTCATAATATATTTGTACATTTAATCTTCCTTAACGTTAATTTTCAAGATATAGTTATTAATTTGTTAGTAACATTGCAGTGAACAATCCCAAGTTAACATTCTTAATCATACCTATTGAAATATTTTTAATGCTAATTATAAAATCCAAGCTCACAGATATATCAACCAAGCCATATTTGTTAATCTAATAAATAAAAACTCACATTTAGAACACTGACACACCGAATTAATACTTCAAATAAATAATTTTAACAGAAAAAGCTTTAAAAATTTAATACTAAACATAATATTTTTGAATTTTTTATAAAGTTGTAATGAATATAGAAAACATATTCAATAAATAAATTTGTTTTTATTTTTTTAAATAAATATTTGTTGTTACTTTTATATTTTAAAATATGTTCATGTTTGAATATGATTAAACAAATGGAGTGTCATGGGAAATTTAAATGTATGGATATTATAAAAATAATAAATGATATAATATAAAGTTAGTTTAATTATAAGTAAATTACCTAGGTAAAAATATATTATATAGTATATAATATAGAAGGTATTACATAATGGGAGGATTTATAATGCCAAGGGAATAATAAACTTTTCATGTAAAGTATTATAGAATCTAGTGAAGATGATTATTGTGATAACTAGAACAAAGTAAAATATTTTTTGTGTAACAAAAGAAAAAAAGTGACTTTTCGATAATGAACACAAAATTGAATGAATTTTACGTAATAAAAAAAGAAAACCGACTTTTATATAATGAACACAAAGCTAAATAACCCGTGAAATTTACTTGAAAAATGAGCGGTCCCCTTACTTTGAAATCGTGAACATTTTTTCCAAATTCTGATTCCACAAGTAAAGATCAGCGTGGTCCTTGCTTTATTAACAAAATACAATTATTGTACTATATTGCTGCAGTAAGCTGAAAGCTATAGATTTTTTTCAATTCGATTTCCGCGTCGTATTTTCCCGAGCAACAAATTATTGCTTGTCAACAATAGGCTACGATTTGAATAGAGTAATCCCACTAAAAAAATACTCAATGTTATTCCTTCCGGTCCAAAATAAGTGATTTTTTGGATGTTTTCATACAGATTAAGAAATTTATCTTTTAATATTAATTAACAATTAAATTGACTATATTAACCTTTACTATCTCACATAAACACTCCTAACACATACTCCAACACTATTTACTCCATGGGTAATGTAGGAAAAAAATAATTAATTTATTCTTAAAATCTGGAAAAATCACTTATTTTTGGACCACAAAAAAAAAAAAGCAAAAGAATCACTTATTTTGGACGGGAAGGAGTAACTTTTTATTTGAAATTTGGGTATTGGCTTGCAAGTGGTTATACAAGAGAAAGTCAAAGTATAACGGAACTGTTGATCGCTACAAGGCTCGCATGTAAGAATGGCAATGAGACGGAGCGGGTATAAACTTATGCGGAGCGAGTGGGTTTAGGCTTATGCGGGTGCAAACATTTTTTAAGAGAGTGTCAAAAGTTTCCAAACACAGAAAGATTAATTTAAGAAAAAAAAGACTTTTAAGATTCTAATTTTTTCTTCTTTTAGATCAGGATGACAGTTGCGTATTAAGAGAGTGAAAGCTTCAATAATTTCCATTGCAAGCATCGTCAAGTCGTAAATTCACAGTCTGAAACTTTTGGGAGGATGCACTGGCTTTATTCAATACAAAAAAAAATGATGTACAAAACTCTCAATAACCCAGGCTCCCACTACACTAAATGCTGTATTTGATCCTTTTTTTTGGCACACAAGAATGTACATGTGGAAATGAAATGGTATTTCCCCCCTTTTAAACTCACTCCCATACACTATAGAGAAGGATAATAAAACCCTCTCATTTCTTGACTTTATACAAGACAAGATGCCACCTGAAATCTTGACTTAGATTTTAGCATCTTCACCTCTAAATCTCTGTGATCCGAAGCTAATATCCGAACTGAGGCTTGGAAATGCATTCACAGAAAGCAATAAAGAATTACCATTTGGTATTGTTCACACTTCAAGGTCAGGGGAACTTGATCTAGGTGATCCGTGGGACCCTAATTGATGAATCTGTGCACCGACTTCCGCTACAACAAGCCTGGTTAGAAGCAGACCAGCTATAAAAGCTGCTCCCATGAGCATTGTAAAAACAGCACTCCAGCTCGTAGCTGATATGTAACCTGTTAGCAAAGGTCCAATGGCAGCTCCAATTGAGCCTGTGCCATCAATAATGGCAGTAACAGTTGCGAGCGCTCGTGAATTGCCTTTCAAAGAGCTATGTGTTCCCAGGTCAGCCGAAACAGCAGTTGTTATCAATGCATAAGGCCCATTCACAAACACTCCGGTGATCAACATGAGGACAATGTTTATGGTCATAGAGACGTGTCCATAGCTCCGATACAAGTAGAGAACCGGGATAGCACAGTACATGAAGCTGGCAGCGGTTATAGCTCTAGCGCCTAAGCGGTCAGATATGTAACCTGCTAGGATTCCACCTACTACCCCTCCAACATCAAATAATGTCGACAAGTTTCCAGCCTCCTCATTGGACAAATACTTCCCATCTATAGCTGCAGCAATATCAAAGGATACAAAGAAATCAGAGAAACTTTCATCTAATATGGTGATAAAATATATGGTTATAAAAAGACTGCAAATCTGTCGTAATAAACACGTAACAGTTAGCATACCTGTATGGCTAATGTAGAAAGGCAGCCAATACAAAAATGTGTATGCTACCAACTTGGCAAAGAAAAGGCAAAGAGCAAAAGGTGCAACCCCTGGAATCTTCCATGCTTCTATAAAACCCACGGCTGATTCCTCTTCTCTATCTGATCTCAAAAGAGGCTCCGTAACTTCCTCACCTTCTTTTCTAGGAGAGAACACTTCATCTTCATCATTACTTGCTCCGACAGACTCGGGATGAACTGGCAAAAAAAGGAATACCAGCACGCCAATGATAGCAATAATGCTACCAGGAACAACCATTGACCAACCCCATCCATACTTCAACAAGATTGAAGCAACCAAAGAACCCGTAATGTTTCCGATGGAGGTGTGAGCATTCCAAATACCCATTATAAGTCCTCTCTTCTTTTTCCCAAACCAATTCCCAACAACTGCGACGACTGAAGGCCAACCAGTTGATTGGAACAATCCAGCCATCATTTGGACTATTAGATAGTAATAAAAGATGTGTACATTTGCCCAATATCCAACTCCAAAAAGGGCAGTGAATAAACCAGTTCCCACCATTCCTATAGTCAAAAATATTCTTAGATCCATCCTATCGCCAACGTGCCCCGAAAAATACATTCCCATGGCATATACAAAAAGGAAAGACACATCAAGTTGACCGAGCATAGCCGTACCATCGGGTCCGTTAAAAGGCAACCAACCATCTTTAAGCATCCAAGAAAGTCTTGAACTTTCTTGAGTGGTATGCCTTTGCCACGGAAACTTTAAGCCATCCACCTCAGGGGATTGAGGATCAAGTGCACTTTTAACAATGCTGGTAGTTTTTCTAGTAGCATGATAACTTGCATATGCAAAAAAAGTTACAATTAGGACTATGGCTTGATATGTTTTGAAAGAGAGACTTGACTTCTTTGCCCTCTCCATAAACCTAATTCCTGGGGGTTTGCTGTAATTTTCTTCCATGACTGGCTCTCCAAGAGACCCCATCAATTGCTACTCAAACAAGTTGATTAAGAGGAAGAGAATAAAAATTTCCCTCTTTTGTAAATCAAGAAAACAACCTGTAATAAGACAAACAAGACAAAATTTAAGATTAAAATTTGCCCTCTTGAGATAAACTCACTGCATCAAAATTTTATCTCTTTTGAGAGGTAAAGTAAAATCTAATAAAAAATTTGATGAAAAGACTGTGGGACGCAGGGGCGGAGATAGAGAGCCGAGTGCGGGTTCGGCGAATCATGTATTTGTCTTTAAGAAATCCATTGAATATATATAAATTATTAATTTAGAACCCAGTAACTTATAACAATTAAAATTCTGAACCCATAAACTTGAAATTCTGGCTGGTGGGACGAGGTGGGGATAGTAGTGATTCAATTATCTATTAATCAAAAATTAATCCAGGGATTAAAATAAATTGAGAAAACGGAATCCAACCAGGTTTAAGTATTCAGCTACTAATGCTTACTGGTGTTGTCTAAATTATAACAGAAAAAGGAAACAGAACCCTAGAATCGCAAAGAAAATCTTTAAAATTCATTTAAAGAAAGTATTTTACTTTTATTAAATTACTGCTAATGGAAAATTTAGAATTTACTTAGAATTAAATAAGAAGCTAATTCAAACATAAAATTCCTATATCACCGTAACAATTTTATCCAATTATGTTTCTTTCTTCATCTCCTACCCTCTCCTGGAATTTGATAATTCATTACTCAAAGCCCAAAGGTGAAAGTGGGGAGCTAGGATATTCACTAAGACGTGACAAATAAAAAGAAGTAATTAATTTACTAAATAGTAAATGTTTAATTTGGAAAGAGTGTTAAATAGAACAACCAACCAAATCAATTAAAAACGACAATTTTTCTCTTTTCTTCTGAAAATCAACTCAAAAGAAACAAATTTTGGAAAATATTTTCATATGAAAAATCCGACCCGAGAACTCTGATAATATCAAAGAAATCAAATAAAAGGATCAAGAAGATAGATAATTTGCTAAAAATATGAAGAAAAAAGCTGTAATTGAAATACGAAAGAAGGTCGAGAAATTCGAAGAATAATTGAAGCAAGTAGAAAGCTGACCTTATATATGTGAATTAGATGAATGTTTCTGTGTTCAGAAACAGAAAAATCAATCTGGTATGAATGTAAAATAGAACTGTATAATGTATTTTCGAATATCAGTTGCTTAGCAATACAAAAAAAAAGCTAAGAGTGAGTTAGACGAAATGAGGATGCTGCATTTAAAGCGGACGATAACATAAAAAGCTTAATTAAATGACAATATTACCCCCGATTAACTTTTTTGCTGCATTTTACTTCGGTGCGTTATTAGGTGTCAATTGACAATTTTGCCCACCAATGAGATTGTGACCACTGACCACCTCTTTACTGTATTTGTTAGTTTGTAGGTTTATTTTTTTTCCTCAAAAATTGACTTAACTACTTTTCCGTATAAAGTTTTTAGACTTCCTAATTTGGGAGAGATTTAAAAAAGGAATAAATCAAGTTTTCTTTAAGAGTATGTTAAAGCATGATACGATTAACTTGATAATAAGGTTGAAATATGACGTTTTAATTCTATTTTTACATGACAGATACCCTACCGTCATCTAATATGAAATAAAAACTCCTTTTACGTTCGAAAATTTATAGAATATTTTAGATCACATAAGAAAGAAATTAAAAGGCACATATTTGGGTGAGAGAGGTCATGAAAAATATTTTCTAGTCTTTGGTATTAATATTTAAAAAAATTAAAATCACTCACTTATGATTAAATAATAAAAAGTTACATGTAAAACACATGCTTTGCAAGTTGCAATCTTTTACAAAACAACGGAGTGCGAATAATTATTTTTATAAAAAATGAAACGTTACATAAATAAATCAAAAGAGGGGACGTGATTGCTTACCACATTTAATTTTATATTGGCTTGGAATATCTTCATCCGTCCACCGTCATAGGCGTCATTACTCTTTGATAAATGTGGCGCACGGGTTAAATTTTCAAACTGCTCTCACAGTGTTTCTTTTTTCTTCATATTTTTCTATATTAAGTAAATTTCGCTAGTAAAATAAAAAATCAAATCAGAATATAACGTTTACAAAAATGTAAAAATCAGTATATAACGTTTACAAAAATATAAAAATCAGTATATACTTCCTCCGGTCCAAAATAAGTGATTTTCTGGTCTTTTTCTTATGGTCCAAAATAAGTGATTTTTTCAGATTTCAAGAATGAATTAATTATTTTTTTCCTACATTGCCCTTGGAGTAAATAGTGTTGGAGTATGTGTTAGGAGTATTTATGTGGGATAGTAAAGGTTAATATGATCAATTTCATTATTAATTAATATTAAAAGGTGAATTTCTTAGTGAAAACAGACAAAAAAATTACTTATTTTGGACGGGAGGGAGTAACTTAACTGAAGGTAGCCTTTTAAGAAAATAGCCTCACAGTTTAACATGTTTTTCACTCGTTTCTCTCAATGGTCGGCCATTTTACTAGATATTTATGATTATTAAATTCTGCATTTAAGCATAATATGTAGATATTCAACGACATAGAATAATATTACTTCCTACGGTTTATCTGTATGACACTATTAATCCCTAATAGTTTTTGTGTTTGAAACAAAATATACTTATTTAGATACCTCTTTCGGATGAAAATTGTGACTTAAATGTCATTCTCTCCTTTCTAAAGCTGCGCAAGATCTTCAAATTATATAAGATAAAAATAAAAAATATTCACATCGAATTAAAATAAAAATCAAATTACTTGACCTTCATTCTCTAAATTCCATCATTTTCAGCCGCAGATTTACCTTAGTACACATGACACCTCTTCGTCGAAGTCTTTACTGATAATTCATACTTAAACAAATGAAGAATAACAAAGTGATACCGCTTGTCACAAAGAGCTGAGTAGCTTCACAGGCGGAATCAGGATTTCAAGCTTATGGGTTCGGAATTCTAATCGTTAAAAGTTACTGGCTTCTAAATTAATCATTTATACATATATATTCATGAATTTTATAAGACAAACAAAGGATTCGAATCAAAGTTACTGGGTTCGGTCGAACCCGATATCGACATTCTACCTCCGTCACTGAGTAGCTTATGTGGTTAAGAGAAGGCTTATGTGTGAGGCTGCATGTTCAAACCACTCGACCTCATTTTATGTTTTAATAGTTTTGTGCCTCATCTAAAAAATATACGTGCCCAGAAGGGTTTGAACCACTAAACCTCCATTATCAAAGCACTGAACCAGTGGATGATAAGCCAGAGCTGAGGAGAATATCACAATACATATTTAATATTTATGAATGTTGCTGCTTCCTTTGTAAGTTGTGTTATCTTTTTTGTTTGTTTGTTGTCTTTTTTAAATATAATATTATTACAATAATTTAATTATTATTTTTACGTTTAAAATTGTGATACTGCTTACGAAAATTCATGCTAATGCCCCTTTCTAAAAATGGAATGAAGCACTATTATATACTACTAGTATATGTTTTTACCTCATCAAGTCGTCGTAAGATACTTAAGATCATCATCGCAAAGAAAATAGGAGGTAAAGACAAATAATTTTTGTTTTAAAAAGCTTTTGAGTTGGAAATATCTAATGTGACCACAAGATATAATAAACACTGTATCCGCAGCAAACCAAAGAGGTGAAACAGTATTTTTTTAACTTAAAAAATGCCACCCCTTAGAGTAAAATAAATCATTTATTAGGGAAATTTATCAGATCCTAAATTAAATGAGTGAAAACACTTGTTTAATTTCTTGAGTTTCCAATAAATTATCATGTTAGTGTCAGAGAATTTAGAATTTAAAATTTATCTATTTAGGTATTTAAGGTTTGAGTTAAAATTGATCCGCCCTGGTTGGTGGCTAGGTAGACCCTAGTATATTAGGTACACTTCAGCGTCATCTAACAAACCGAACATTTTCTTGGTTCGACGTTATTGGTTTCTTTCGATTCTACCTATTCTTTTGCATTTGTTAAGTGCGAGCTGAGTTCCAGCTATATATTCCACCTTCATTATTAAATGGAGTATAATAATTGGAGATGAATGCTTGTAGTAATTAAGAAGAATACGCAACGGCTAACTTGAACTTTTTCATAATGGAATAGGTTTATTCATTTAGTTATTGAGAATAACTTTATGTATAAAAAATACAAATAAACATTAATGGATGAAAAAGAAATCAACACTTTTATTTCAATACGTATAAAAATAAAATTACATATTTTTTTTTTATAATTTATGAAATATTTCAATAATTTCTATTGGTTCCTCGCCTGAAATTGATAACACTTGTTCTTCTGCAACTTCGTTGTCTTCGATAAATAATATTTCACTATAGGCATCGTCGTCGTCCTTAATTATTCCCGGAAGGCCAAAGTTTTTTCTCTTCCAATACATTTCAGCAAGTCTTCATTTCATTTATCATCTCAAACATTATTTCTAGCCGTCGTTCTAGGAAAACCTTGAAAAACAAGATTATACATCTCTCGTATGTAACGCCTAAACCCGTACTGGTTAGGATTTATTTCAAAATGAGGACCCCCATCCTTAGAATTACCTTTAATAAATCTATTACATATTTTTTACCAGTTTAGGAGCCAGTTTTAGTAATAAATAATTAAAATTACAACAAATAGCAAAACAAATATAACAA
>ML262254.1:55000-75321 GCA_005239495.1 Nicotiana undulata
GAGCTTAAAATCGGGCTCGTGAGGCCGAGGTGGAGGTCGAGAAGATGAAGGTCATGGCTGACAAGTCCATCTCCTTGTACATGGATGATGTTGAGGCTACTCAAATGTAACTAAGGGAAGCTTTTGATCGAGATCGATAGAGCAATGACTTGGAGAAGTGCCAATCCCGGAGGGAGACCCTCGAAGAAATTCATGCTCAAGGTTTTGACCTCTATGAGGAGATAGACCAAGCCAAGGCGCTCGAAGCTGATGCCACGCTCTTGTCTCCTCTGATGATGAAGATGATGACGAAGAAGGCAGTCGAGGTGGATCCGACGAGGGCCCCGAAGGAGAAGTTGCTCCTGATGAAGAGGTTGACACTGGTCGTAGTTAGGACTTAGTTTCTTTTTCTTTTTCTAAGACCTTTATCGGTCTCTTGTACGTATCCTTCTTCATCAATATATAAAGGAAAATTTCTTTTGAATGCCTTCTCAGTTTTTATGTTCAAACATGTTTTGTGCCTTTGCCTTGTGAAAACTTTGTTTCTACAAATTCAATAATCGAGTGAGCATTAGCTCGAACTTAGAATAAAACAAACCCTTAGATTTTTTAGTTTAAGCAAGGGCAAGTTACCAAGCTTAATATATATACGAGATTTTGATATCTGATGCCTTGATTGAAGCCATAATTGCACTGTTTATTACTGAGTTCGAGTGAGTTTCGAACCCACAGTATCAAACCCCTTAAGGTTTTATATAAAATAATGATGAATCTTTGAGCTACATTTAAGTCAATTTCATTTGAGCTCGGAATAGTGGAAACACTTAGGTCTGAATTGAGTGAGAATAAGATCTCGATCTCTAAGTGTATTTGCCCTTGGGCTCTTTAGGTTAGGCCAATATGGCCTCTAAAAGATGGCTATTGTTTCCTTTTTTCGGCTTAAAAGACTTAGTAAAAATTTCTTTACGCCTTAACATGTATTTTTTACCCAATTGGTTTTTTGAGGGTTTGATGTCGATTGAAACCCCTTTGCTTTTTTATGCCTTAGCATGTTTGTGATAATTTGATACCTCTTAAGGTTTTTTTCGAGGGATGATTTTATTGAAGCCCTTTTGATTTTTTGAGAGTTGATTTTATCGAAGCCCTTTTGATTATTTGCCGATGGTAGCCTTTTTTTTTACCGTTTTTCAAAAAATTCGAAGGCCTATTTTTATTGCGGGATTCAGACGTCTCTGAGCCGCGTTGTTTCTGTCGTAGCCTTTAGTTTGGTCGTAGCCTTTAATTTGGCCGTAGATTTTGGGTATGCCTCTTGGGCTTATTTTTCAATAACATTTCGAACTTGTTCGAAATGTTAGTCCTCGAGAATGATGGCATTGGCCTATAGATCGAGGGGTGCCTCTTTGAGGTCTTATGAATTTGAGTTTAGATAACTCGAATATGTCGATCGTCGATGGCAATCCGAGAGTGTTCGAGGTATATTTGCACTTGGCTCTTGCGCCATTTTTCTCAAAATCATAAGTATGAGGTTTGTATGGTAAAGAATTTTCTTCGAGAAACAAAATGTTTGATAAAGAAAGAATGCTTCTTTGAATAATTTATACATGCATACATGTTTTTCCATCGGGACTTGACTAATCTATATGGACACGGTTCACTCGACCGTTTGGCCCATTACAAAGTTTCCCTATCGAGGCCCTTTGACACGAGTCGAAATGTTTGTCCCCGAGAATGATGGCCTTGGTCTATAGATCGAGGGGTGCCTCTTTGAGGTCTTATGAATTTGAGTTTAGATAACTTGAATATGTCGATCGTCGATGGCAGTCCCAGAGCTGATCTCATCCTTTTCGATCGATGACCCCAAATTTGCAAGTGCATCGGCCTCACTATTTTGTTCTCGAGGCACATGTTATAAAGTCCATTCCTTGAAACGGTGCAAAGTCACCTACAACTTGTCCAGATATCTTTGTATTCTATCCTCTCGAACTTTGAAGGTTTTGTTTACTTGGTTCACCACCAGTAAAGAGTCACACTTAGCTTCAATTACTTCTTCCCCCAAGCTTTTAGCTAGCTCGATACCTATAATCATGGTCTCATACTCGGCCTCATTGTTAGTCAACTTAGAAGTCTTTATAGATTGCCTAACAGTGTTACCCGTGGGTGGCTTCAAAACGATGCCTAGCCCTGACCCCTTCATATTCGAAGCGCCATCTTTGAAAAGGGTCCATACCCCCGATGATGTACCCGATTTTAACAAGAGTTCATTTATGACTTTGGGTACGAGGGTCGGTGTGAAATCGGCCACGAAGTCCGTTAAAATTTAAGACTTTATGGTCGTTCGGGGTTGATATTCGATATTGTACCCACTGAGTTCAACGGATCATTTGGCCAATCGACCCGACAGTTCGAGCTTGTGCAAGATATTATGAAGTGGGTAAGTGGTTAATACGCATATAGGGCAATACTGGAAGTACGGTTTTAACTTTCTAGAAGCGCTTATCAGTGCAAGTGCCAATTTCTCTAAGCGTGGATATCTAGTTTCTGCTTCTCCTAAAGTTCGACTTATGTAATAAACAGGGATTTACCTTGCTCATCTCGAACCAGGACACCACTTACCGCACTTTCTGATACTACCAAGTACAAGTAAAGTTTCTCATGTGCCTTCGGAGTGTGAAGCAGTGGTAGGCTCGATAGGTATCGCTTCAATTCCTTTAATGTTTGTTGGCATTCCGGGGTCTAGGCGAAATCGTTCTACTTCTTGAGTAGAGAGAAAAATCTATGGTTTCGATCCAATGACCTCGAGATGAATCAGCCTAAGGCAGTTATCCGTCCAGGTAGACTCTATAAGACTTTTACATTGTCCACGACGGTGATGTATTCGATGGCCTTGATTTTATCGGGGTTGATCTCGATCTCTCGATTAGACATCATGAAACCGAGGAACTTACCCGAACCGACCCCGAAAGCACATTTCTCGGGGTTGAGGCTCATGTTATATTTTCTTAGAATCTCGAATGTTTCCTGCAAATTAGCTAAATAGTCCTCTGCGCAGGGACTTAACTAGCATGTCATCAATATAGACTTCCATTGACTTGCCTATTTGTTCTTCGAACATTTTATTTACTAGGAGTTGGGAAGTAGCTCCCACATTTTTTTACCCGAAGGGCATTACATTATAACAGTATGTTCCGTCTTGATGATAAATGAAGTCTTTTCTTAGTCTTCCGGGTTCATCTGAATTTGATTGTACCCGGAGTAGGCATCGAGAAAGGTAAGGATCTCGTGGCCAGTCGTGGCGTCGATCATGCGATCGATGTTAGGCAGTGGAAAAGAATCTTTGGGACATGCTTTGTTTAAGTCTTTATAATCTATGTACATTCTAAGTTTGTTCCCTTTTTTAGGGACTACGGCTACATTGGCTAACCATTCGGGATATTTTACCTCCCGAATGGACCCTATGTTGAGAAGTTTGGTTACCTCATCCTTTATGAATGCATTCTTCACCTCGAAATGGGGTCTCCTCTTTTGCTTCACCGATCTGAACTTAGGGTCCAGGCTTAGTCGACGCGTTGTTATCTCTGGTAGGATCCTAATCATGTCTAAATGGGACCAAGAAAAACAACTTATGTTATCAATAAGAAATTAAATAATCTTTTTCCTGAGTTCAGGGGTTAATCCCGTTTCCAAGTATACCTTTAGCTCAGGCAAGCACTCGATCAGTATAACATGTTCCACCTATTCGATCATTGATTTGGTAGCGTTAGAATATTCGGGAACAACAAAAGTTCGAGGGGTCAAGAAATCCTCATCTTCTTTTTCTATCTCTTGCTTCCCTGACTCGGTCGAGGCTGGTGGCGGTGATTGCTATTTGGCTCCTTGTTTACTTTTGATGATCGACTTCTCCGAGGTTGAAAATATCGATATCAGCGTTACCTTATTGACCGCAAATATTTCCTTTGCAGCATGTTGTTCCTCGTACACTGTTTTTACATCGTCCGACGTCGGGAATTTCATCATCTGATGGAGGGTCGAGGGCACTGCCCTCATGTTGTGGATCCAAGGCCTTCCAAGCAGGGCATTTTACCTCATGTCGCCCTCGATTACGTGGAACTTGGTAGCTTGAATGGTTCCAGCCACGTTCACCGGTAAGATAATCTCCCTCTTAGTTGTTTCACTGGCCATAGTGAAGTCGTTTAAGACTCGAGCGGCAGTTACGATTTGATCCTGTAGACCGAGATGTTCCACGACCCTTGATCGGATGATGTTTGCCGAGCTACCTGGATCCACTAAAACGCGCTTAACTTGAACTTTATTTAATATGATAGAAATTACCAGAGCGTTGTTGTGGGGCTGAGAAATGCCTTCTGCTTCTTCGTCGTTGAATGATAAGGTGCCATCGGGCACATAATCTCAAGTTCGTTTCTCCCTAATGATTGATACCTTAGTGCGTTTGAATATGGGTCCCAGTGGAACGTCGACCCCACCGACGATCATATGAATGACATGTTGGGGGTTCTTCCTGTTCATTATTCTTATTGGCGTCCCTTTCCCTGAAATGATTCTTGGCTCAATCGCTGAGGAACTCTCGAAGATGGCCCTCGTTGAATAGACGGGCTATCTCCTCCCTTAATTGCTTGCAATCCTCGATCCTATGACCATGTGTGCCATGATACTTGCACATTATCATGCGCTCCATTTAAAACCGGGACACAAACTCCCTCAGCATCTCATTATCCCTTTGTCTTACCTTGAAAAGATATGATTTCCTGGTTGCAACCTTTATGGCCCCAGCGTGCGCCTTTACGAAAGAATCTGCTATCATGGAAAATGAGTCGATGGAATTTTGTGGCAGGTTGTGGTACCAAATCATTGCTCCCTTTGAAAGGGTCTCTCCAAATATTTTCAGTAACACAGACTCGATCTCATCATCTTCCAAATCATTAACCTTAATGGCACATGTGTAAGAGGTAACATGCTCGTTGGGATCGGTGGCCCCGTTATATTAGGGCATGTGAGGCATACGAAACTTCTTTGGAATGGGTTTGGGAGCCGCACTTGGAGGAAACAACTTTTGCACAAACTTCTTCGAATCCATTCTTCTCAAGATTGGTGGTGCCACCGGTATCTGATCAACTCGGGAGTTGTAAGTTTCCACCTTTTTATCGTTGGCTTCGATTTTCTTCTTTCCTGATTCGATTCTCTTGGTGAGCTCCTCGAGCATTTTCATTATCGCAGGATCAGTCCCCGATGTGTTATCGTTCGATCTTTCCGGTACTGGCTCGGTACGGCAAGTAATTTTTGGCTCGACCCTATTCGGAGCTCTATGTTGATTTTTTTAACTGAGCAATGATGGCTTGCTGAGCCTGAAGCATTTCAAATATCACTTGGAGACTGACTTCTTCGTCTCCTCTGCCCTGTGTTCCTTGGCCATCAGATCGTCCTTCTCTGTGTACGCTCCCGTCGAGATATGCACCTAGGTCCGCATTTAGAGCAACGTGCGAACTGACATCGACTGGGTTGACAGTCGGTGCTCCTCCGAGATTAGCCTATGGCACCTCGATTCTTGGAGCAATCATATTTTCGTTTTCCCCGTGGAGTCCGAGGCCATTGTCACCGTGTGTGGATGCGTTTTGTGAGTTTGACATATTTTAACCTGAAATAAAAAATTCTTAACAAGAACAAGCATAAAATAGTGTGTTTTACCAGAATCAGTACTGAACAATGACTATTATCCTTGGCCCCACAGTGGGCGCCAAACTGTTTACCCTAAAAATGGAGTAATAATTAAACTTATATTGTGGTTTTAAGGATACGTGATTTAATCCAATACCAATTGATAAATAAAGAGTGAAATAAATAAATTGGACAATAAAATAAATAAAACCAGTCTGCAATCAGTTCCTCGACCTCGATTTGAGATGGTCTCGAGGTATGACAATAAGAGCAAACAAGAATGGAGTAATAATGATGACAAGTAAGCAAAAATAGAGAGTAACAAATGTATAGATTCTTAGCAGTGAATAGTGAGTGATCAATGTGTTAACAAATGAATGGGATCCCTCTTTATATAATAGAAGAATCCTAAGTAAGGTACAATTCTAATAACGGAAGGGAATCCCATGATTAGCAGCAATAACCTCTTTGATTTGATCTGTTCCGGGATTTCCACCGTGATCTTCGACCAATTCTTGATATCTCGTCATTCCGTTGTTACGCCTTACTCGAGGTCAATCTTGCTTGGTCTTGATTGTTGCTGGCCTCGATCTCCAAGCTCGATGTTCTATTTTCGAGCTCGAGCCTGATCTATTGCGAGCTTATCCTCGAGGCAACTCTCATGCCTATGAAATAGGATATGCCCGAATTCGACCGTATACAAGGTGAAATCTCAAAATAATGGTTCCAATTTTTAGAAGTTAAACCTAAAAATTATATGCAAGCGTGACACTAGTAATTAAAGCTGAAATTTGTTGATCAAGAGTTTAGGAGGTTGATTTTGCTAGTTGTCACCATAATATGAATTAACTCGTTAAAATTTTAACAAATATTAAAGTTTGAATATATAATTTTAAAAGTTCAATAAATGCCGTATGGACTTTCTTTTATATGATATAGAGGTGATCATCCTAAAGGGACGTGCACATAATTATGGAAAGGGCGCTTCTGTAAATATCTCGTCATGTCAATAGAGTTACCAGGTGAGTACTCTGTAAATTCAACCAACGCAGGGGTATTTTAGTCATTGGATCAGCCGACTTCACGGCTATAATTGAAATCGAGAAAAACTAGGGTCGTGGGTGGCTGCGAGAGCGGATATTCGCATACACCATAAGCATAATTCCTTACGTGCAGTGTGCATATATTCTGATTATTCTCTATCTTGGACGGCCCCACACGTTCCAACGTGGCAAATCTGGGTGATATGGGAAGTGGATGACATGGCATTTCTCTTGGCCAGCTTTTTTTACCATCTTCTACAAAAAATAAATAAAATATTAGAAACGCGTGTGCAGGGCATATTTGATTCTATGGTTAATATAATGGTTGTCTAATCAAGCGAAATTGCATTTTTTAATTGCACCAATAACATAACACGGTAGGTAATGTGACATCAGAATCGGTGGAAAAAAATTCATGATTTTTCCTACATATAAGTTGCGTAACTTGTTTGAGATGGTATCAGTGTCCTCAATAATTTATGTACAATAATTTAAAAACAAAACGATAGTGTATACCGTAAAAATAGGGGTTGGTTACTCAATTTATCGAGAAAGGGAAATTGCATCGAAGAGCTGGAACATTAAGTTTGAAATCAAAGCCTATTTCTAAACCGAAGTTGATATCAATCGAAACCTTAAGAGATAGACTTCGAATAATATCGGGATAGCTTTGTAACGGAAAGGGTAAGAAATCTATGATTGGTCGAGGATCGTGGCATGAATCTCGGAACGGATCAAATCAGTAGCAATTAATCAGTTGTTTATACGATTTCCTTCTGTAATTAGAAGTATGCCATAATTAAGATTCATCTACTATATAAAGAGGAATTCCAGTCATTTGTAATCATCATTGTTCACTGAAAAAAGCTATACAATCAGTTCTTTCTTGCGTATTGTTCTGCTTACTATTCATCAGAATTATTTTATCTTAATCATTATTGTACTACTATCACCTCGAGAATACATCATTTCGAGGTCGAGGTTCAACTTGTATAGTGGTTTGGTCTATTTTATAGGTTAATTCAGTCATTTGCTTTCTCATTTAGCAATTGGTATTAGGTGAAATCACATATCCTTAAAACCACACTATAAGTTTAATTGTTATCCAAATTTTAGGGTAAACAGACAAATCAATACGGAAAATGAAACCCGTTTGACCAAAAAATATAGATCCTGGTTCAACTAATTAAATTTATATAAATGGGTATTAATCTTAGCTAACACTAATATCCCAAAGATGGAGTTTTCAAAAGTGCAATAAATACTACGTAGGTATATCTTGATAACATCAGCAACATATAATCAATATTCAAGAAATCAAAGGTAATAATGTAGTATTAAATATTGATGAAAAGCAATAAATGACACTTAAGTAATAGAATGAATGAGTCACCCAAGAAATGATGGAATCCGTTAATGTTCTTTCTGACAATGATGAGCGATGGATAATTCTTTGAATATTTGAGTTATTTTCGGATCTAGTAGAAAAGTGTAAACAAGGATCTTAGTGAAAATGTGATGTTTGTATGCCAGAAACGAAATTCGATTGTCTCTCTAAAGTCAAAATGCACTTTTACAAATGAATACCACATGTCCCCTATCATTGTCTCTGTTTTTATTTATAGGGAACATGTTTCTAAAAAACCTTAATAATCCAAATGCAGAAAATATCCACTAGAATATTCTTTTTAATATCTTATTTTGAAAGTAGTCGTTATAACTCTGTCAAGAGTACTCGATTTCGACCTTTAAATTAAAATTTTTAAGTTGGCAAGATAATTTCGAAGTGGTTGCCGGAGACGAGTTTTCTTATGATTGAAAACCCTTTTTAGGTTGAAGAGGAGTTTTATGCTTAATTCAAAGCCTTGATCGGAAAGTATGGTGTCGAAAGGGAAAACAATATTTCAAAAGAAAATATGTAGATTGTTTACCTCGAAATACGAGTATCAATTAAACTTTTAATGTGGTTATAAAGATACGCGATCTGATTCAATGTCAATTGATAAACGAATAGGTAATAGATGAATTTACACGATTAAGATGGATCAAACTAGTGTCGTCACAATTTATCTACCTCGATCGGAAGCGGCTCGAGATCAAGTGTTAAGAACAATGGTAAATTGTAAGCAAGTAAAAAGAGCAGCGTATCGTTATTTCTCAGTAAGTGAATGTAATGTATGATGGTTACAAATGAACATGGTTCCTTCTTATATAGTAGATGAATCTTAAATAAAGTATAACTCCAATTTCGGAAGTAAAATCTATGATTGCTATCAATAACCGTTGGTGGTTCTATCAATCCCGAAATTCCCGCCGAGATTTGTGATCGATCATTAGTATCTCGCTATTCCGTTGCTTGATGTCGATCGTGTCCAGTCTCGATCCTTCGATCTTCGTGTTCTTCGAGCTGGAGCTCGCTTCGATATGAACTTAATCTCGAGGCAGAACCTGGAACCAATAAAATCGGACATGCTCGATTTTAACCGTAAATGTAGATAATTTAATAAAAATGAAGGGAATAACTTAAATCACTAGAGTGTGAAAAGATAAATGTTCCATGGTTTGTGCATTTTGTCTGCTCATTAATTATGTGCCTAATCTTTATCTGCCATTAGCGTAAAATAATGTGCTATTTATAAAATAAACAAAGAGTAGTATTATTGCCAAAATATGAATGTTGAGATGGATATGCAGACACATTAGGTTGGATAAAATTAGGAATGAAGATAGTCGGGAGAAGGTGGGCGTGGCTCCCATGGACGATAAGATGCGGGAAGCGAGACTTAGATAGTTCGGATATGTGCGGAGGAGGAGCCTAGATGCCCCGGTTAGGAGGTGTGTGATGATAGGCTATAATTACGTATTTTAGTCGCTTATTACACTCTAATTTACTGCACTTTAATTTAGTTTGAGTTTTAATCGCTAGTGTTTTGCACTAATTTTGTATTTTATGCCTTGTATGAGTGATTCCGAGCTATATAGATGCTATGAAATAAATTCAAGAGATTGAAGTCTAAGTAAAATCCCAATAAATTAAGCCGGGATCGTGTTCGGGGGTCAAATTTGATAGTTAAGAACAAACGAAGATTCGAATAGGCATATTGCGTGCTGTCTAGTAAAATTAACATAACTTTTTTCTCTGAACTCCATTTGGGATATATAATATATGGTTGGAAAGCTAACTCAAAGGGCTACAACTTTAATGTTTTACGTGTTTCCTAATTCCGAACGGAACAGGGTGAAAAACGCGGTCGAAACCGCAACTATGGACCTGGACGCGGGCAGAAGCAGAGTACTGGTAAATGACCGCGGTCGCGCCGCGTTTGGCCGCGGCCGCAAGCGTCCAGGCGTGAATAAAGGTCCCTTTTCGCGTAGGAGAAGGTATAATTGTTTGGGCCCGACCCTACTTGGTATATATACATGAAAAAACGGTTTTTTGGAGGATATTCTTGTTTTTAGACACAAAAAGGAGGCAAGAATCATTGTGAGAAGGCAAGCAACAATTAGAGTTTTATATTTTCTTCCTTTGATCTTTATTTTGATTATTATGATTTCCTTTGGGTTTTTATTGTTCTTGACATGAGTAGCTAACTTTTCTAATCTAAGGTTTTGGTGAAACCCGTTGGGGATGAACTGATTGTGATATTAATATAGTTTTGTTTGGCTATTAATCTCTATTTGTTCAACTACGTTATTGTTGTAGTTGATTGAAGGGCCCTCAATTAGCTGTTCCTATTTATTATGTATATACTTGAGAGAGAGTGCATATTTAGGTAGTTGTTTGAACAACATCACTCCCGGAGTATAAGCGAGAGTCATAACCGAGGGTTTAGAGGTTGGATTAGAGATAACGATACCTCGGGTGCAATCTAAAGTGAACTGTAATGCAATCTAGCTAGCGTAACTTAAGAGAGTGCATCTAGTAAATTATCATAATTACTTGAGAGAGATTTATGATAACTGTAGTGTTCATGATTGATAGAGATAGCTAAGTCAAAACTATAGGAAATATACAAAAAGGAGTTCACCAACAGGGAAAACCATAATCTTAGACCTTTATTCCAATTGTTTACACCTTATTGTTAGTTAATCTTTAGTTTATTATTTCTGTTCAGCTGTAGTAGTATAAACAACACAAATTGATATTCATAACTTTTGAGAAAGGTTATTATTGAGAATTTAGTATTCTAACAACAACACTTGATACGTTAATTCCCTGTGGGATTCGACTCTGGGCTAAATACTCAGATTATATTTGCAACATCCGCTTAGTCTTTTATTAGACATAGTTGAGCGTGATCAGTGTGAACGGCTTTGACAGGTACGATGAGAGGTAGAGGGCGACCTAAGAAGTATTGGGTCAGGGTGATCATGTAGGACATGACGCAACTTCAGATTTCTGAGGACATGGCCATGGATAGAGAAGTATGGAGGTTGAGCATTAAGGTTGTAGGTTAGGAGGTAGTTGAGCGTTTTTTCCTCGTTCTTCTGGCTAGTCTGATAGTGTTTTGTATAGGACTACTAGCAGTTTTTGTTCCATCACACTATTTTATTTTATTTTTATTTTCAGTTTTTATTATTACCATAATTATTGTCCTTCCACTTATTTGTTGTCATTTATGGTGCTGATATTATTTGTCTGGTTTCTGTTGTTGTTACATATCTTATGTCTTTGAGCTGAGGGTCTCCCCGAAACAGCCTCTCTACCTTTCGGGGTAGGGGTAAGGTCTACGTACACCTTACCCTCCGCAGACCCACGAGTGAGACTATTACTGGGTTGTTGTTGTCGTTGTTGTTGTTATTGTTGTTGTTGTTGTTGTTGTTGCTCTGCTTGGTATTCTACTCATAGTATAATGTATCATTTCATATTCAACCCGTTGGGTACAGTGGCGGACGCATATGGTGGCAAGGGGGTTCAACTGAACCCGCTTTATCAAAAAATAATAGTGTATATATATAAATTAGGATTAAAGCTGCTTAAATTCTATATAAATATATTATTTGAACTTACTTGACAACTACTATTTTACAATTAAAGTTATGTACTTATAAGATTAAATCCGCTTGCACAAAATTCTGGGTCCGTCACTAATTGGTCAAATCACCTGGCACCAAGTTCAACAATTTTATTGATACGACTGACCAAAAAGTTAAATTTTTGCTCGTACAAATTACAGATGAGTTGTAATTTTTGAAGAATGTTTACCACGAAATACGAGTAACAATTAAATTTGTAATATAATTTTAAGGATACGTGATCTGATTCAATATCAATTGATAAATAACAGATTAAATAAATGAATTGAACGGTAAAGGTAAATCAAACCAGTATTATAACAATTCGTCGACCTCGATAGGGAGCAGACTCGAGGTCAAATATTAAGAGCAATAAAAACAGTATAAAAAAATGCAAGTAAAGAGTAGCGTAGTATTATTTCTCAGTTAGTGTGTGATGGTTACAAATGAACAGGGTCCCCCTTTATATAGTAGAGGAATCCAAATAAGGTATAACTCTAATTTCGGAAACAAAATCCATGATTGATGTCAATAACCGTTAGCGGTTCCGTCACTCCTGAGATTCCCGCCGAAATCTATGGTCGATCGCTGATATCTCGCTGTTCCGTTGCTGATGTCGGTCATGCCCGGTCTCGATCCTTCGGTCTTCGTATCTTCGAGCTCGAGCTCGCTTCATCAGGAGCTTAATCTCGAGGCAGTCCCCTGAACCCCTAAAATCGGACATAGTCGAATTTAACCGTATACAAAGAAATTAACACATAATTCAATAACTTTTATATACACAAAATTGTTTTATGCTTTTACGGATATGAAGAATAAACTTTAATAATTTTAATGATATAAAAATAATATTATAACGTATCAGTTTATTAACATATATATCACTACAATATGGGCCTCTGCAGCACTTTCTTGTCCATATAGTTCAACACAGGTCTTTGTATGTGGGCAACTGGACATTCCATGCATGCCAATTTCCTCAAGTAGGGACCATAGTAAATAATTGAATAAAACTCTCGGAAAACCAAAAAATATTTAAAAATAACCAATTTTTTGAAATAAAAGAAATGGTATAATAAAATTACAGTTCACGAAAGTTGAGTTCGCAAAATCTTTTAAAATTTGCTCTGTTTTCATCTAAATATAATGGATTGTAGGTTGCCTCAGCATCATTGTCTTTTCTGTAATATTTTGCTTTATTAATATAAACCATTTTTAGCTTGCGAGGTCATTAACAAACGCAATCACCCTTTTCACATGACAAATATATTAATCCACTGATAAACCACAAACCATATATATCTTTTTTTTTATATTATAAAAATGGCCGCAAAATTGTAATCCATTATTTATATATTATGTTTCTGTATATATCCACTAATTATATATTGCGCGGTTAGCAGACATTTACCTCAGCGTGTATGTTTATTGACGGCAAGGGCATTTCTGTTAAATCATCACCATCTTAACAGAAGTTACAACAGTGGCTCCACTGCAATTCCGACAAACTTCAGGGGTATCTTTGTCATTGTATTAGCCGGCATCAGAACGAGTTAAAAATCAGAAAACTTGGCGTGGTGGGGTCAGTGGATGGCCACGAGAACGGATATTCGCATACACCAGAAGCATAATTTCTTAAGTGCGGTGGATATTCTCTGATTCTTCTTGCCAAGCTTGACCGAGCCCACACGATCCGACGTGGCAAATTGGTGAATCAAAATTAGATGACGTGGATTTTCTCTTGGACGAGTGTTTTTTACCATACTCTAAGAAAATTTAGAATAATGAAAACACGTGTACAGGACATTCTGGGCTTCCTGGTGAATGGTTGTCTAGTCAAACGAGTCGTCCACTTGTACTTACCACTGAACCAATTGCACAAACATGGTAGGTATTATGACATCAGAATTAGTGAACCTCAAAAAGGAATTCATGGTTTTTTTTACCACTTGTCAATGAACTTTGGAAAATGATTTCATGTGTTTTCTTATAATTCAATAGCAGTATAAGATGAATTTATGGGACAACCAAGTGAAAAAGTAGGAAGTACACCATTCCTTGAAGGATTTGTTCATTTAAGAAGGATCACTGATAACTTAAAAATAAATAAGGAAAGAAAGAATTCAAAAGAATTATGTGGTGTAAAAGGATAGCTTGATGGATAAAGTATTTCATGTTCACGCATGATCAGGGTCGTATATAGACAGTCTAGCCTGATGAAAGTACTTTACTGTTGCTCCGAGGTTATGTGGCGTAGGAAAATAATTTACGGGTGCGCAAGGGCCAAAATCACATACATTAATGAATTTTATTCTCGTTTGAAATAATTGAATGGTATGGAGGAAAAGGATCGGAAATTTCGTAGATGCGTGCTTTGTTTCGCTATCAGTTTGGGCTTTTTGCCAGAGATTTATTTCCTTATCCCGAAATCCCCACACCATTAAAAATCAGTGAGGATATAATATATATGGGCCTTAGCATCAGTTCTGGCTCTTTCAGTACAAGTCTAGATCCATGTCGGCATTTTCGTACAATACAATTTCTTTCTTATGTGGTGACATTGTAACAAAGCAGTTTGTGGTCTGAAGTCTGAACTAGAATTATCCAAACACTTCTTTCATTTTCACTTTCCCTTTCTTTGAAAACACGGAATCAAAAGGTTGGAAAAAGATATCTCATTAATCATTATGGTTGTTTCTACTTCTTATCTTTTCCATATTCAGCAGTCCAAATGATGGATGAAATATCATAGGACTCCAGACAATACTTGTTGCTTTATTCGAAGTGTAATAGGATATCCAAGAGTTTATAGATGAGGTGAACCGAAATATTTTTATTTTTTTTGAGATTGGGTTAAACCGATTACGTGAAAGAGGAAGATATTTGATGAGATTGAAAATGTCCACGTAAATGATGCATGGTTATATATTACGAACAATATTCTGCAAGACTGTAACATCAATCACATGGGAGCTAACGTGATGGGAGGGTAGTGTTTACCCGTAAAATAGTATAGTTGAATTTATACGTGGTTTCTAAATAAGTGAACTAATTTGATTCTAAAATAAAATAATAATTGAAGAAATGTACAAAGCCTTAAAATGTAGATGAAACAACAGAGATGACAGTTCTGATAACAAAGTTTCCGGACACAACAATGATAAGATAAAAAATCAAGAAATTAAGATTGTATTAAGCTTTGTATAGAATGTAGTATAAGTTTAGCCAGAAAATTCGTGTTCTTTACAATGATAACTGAGCTCACTATTTATAGCTATGTCTAGGGAAAGAGGTCCTAGGATTGTGTCCTCCTTTAATGTAAATTATGAAGGTCATTGATGAAGATAGAACATAAATGCCAAATTCTTTGTATCAGACCGTCGCTCTTATTGTTGCAGAATATTCCCTAGTAAATGCTACCAGACGCAGAACATTTAATACACATTTATGAACATTATCCTTTCCGATGACAAGCGGAACCGGCTACGTCCGGTCTTCGGCCATCCCCATCTTGGGTTCCGCGTGTCCTCCTTTTAGAAAACAATGTGTCATATCATATTTTACCCAATACAGATAATCCTCCTACTTTCCGGTGACATAACTTTATGTTACAGAGAAGTTGGTAGAAACACCTTTTTGGCGGGAATTACTATAACTCCTTCCGAAGGATTCTAACAGTTGATTAGACGCACGTCTCTCCGCATTTATCGCCCTGAACACGCGTCATCCCATGATTCAACAACAAAACCGAGGACTCTGTTCCTCCAACGGTGTTTCATCATCCCAAAAAGACTTAGCACCTCAAAGGATTTTGAAGAGAAATTCCCCACTTCCAAAACCTCGTACATGGGCTGTTAATAAGTACCCTTCTTCCATTCGTCCATCTAGTATTCCTACTGTGAAAGAGGACTGTCGCTTCCATGAGTTGGATATCATTTCTCCTGATCTATCGGAGCAAGTGACCTTCCCAGGAAGGTTTTACATACTTTTTTCACGTATCCCTTTACTTTGAGTGCGTTTTCTTTGAGCGGAGAGCTTGATTCCGTGATTGTGGAGTTTTGCCTTAGCTATCAGGTGTGTTTGGCACAGGTAAGTCCCTCACCGTGGAGGACGATCGCCTCCCTTCGACGTTTGTGCCAGGAAAATGGAGAGGAGATAACCTTAGCTCATGATGAATCTATATTCTCCCAAAATCTTCCGCGGGGGAATGATAAACCTTTGCAAGCGTGGCCACCATGCTTTGATGTCTAGCATGGATGATGATAACGACCGTGGAGGGATGGAACGGTTCGTTGCAGTTTCCACCAACGACATCATTCCAACAACGGTTTCATCCTTTCCAGTCGCTTGGAACCGCACTCATAATCTCTTTGTTTAGTATTTCTTTTTTACTAGATATTCTTTTATGGCCGCATCGTCGCTTCACCCTTTGCATGTTTCAGCAACTCGATGGATCCCACCAGTGGTAGAAGGTTTGGACCGGTGGATTCAGAAGATCTTGGACGTTACGATGCCCGAACTTATTTGTGGAAAGAACTGGCCCTTAAATACGGGTGGAAGGCCAAAAACCATGGTAAATTTACCTCGCTTTCATTTTTTTGTATATGGAGAACTTGGTTGGACCCTTATGACTTATTCACGAAATTAGGTCTACCTGCGGGCTCTGTTGTTGTCCCCGAGGAGGGCGTTTTGGCTGATCCTGCTTATGCTGCAAGGTTGCCTCAGGAAGAACTTACTCGAACAAGTATCTATGGGCATGTTTCAGGTGCAAACACTTCTTTACAGAGTCCACGGCCAGAGAGTAAGCAAAAAAAGAGAATACGTTCCTCCGTGCCGGGGGAAAAAAATAAGAGGGCAAAGAGTGATGCCCCTGAGTCATCTCCGGTGGCGATGACGACATGATGATGAAGAATCAGGTGATGAGGGAGCTTCTTTACATAGAAGGCGGCGATCCTCACCATCTCAATAGGATGCTCGACCTGTTGAGATAATTACACCAACTGAAGATGATGTCTCGACACTTTGGGGAGAATCTGATTTGGTAGAGAATTCCAACTCCCGATTTTTGGCCCAATTGATGTAACCAGTGTTGGGGGGTTGAGTACCGGGTCCTTGCCGTCTTTGGCTGGAGAGCATCCAACAGCAAGCACTGCATTTGGTGCAACTGCTTCTCAATCTTCAAATCCATAAGCTTCATCTCCACCTTCACCAACACCAGCAACTACTACATCACCTCCATCTTCATCCACTCTTCCGCCAGTAGTTACTACATCACCTCCATCGGCCAAACCTGATCATGAAAAATGTGTTCCTCTTCCACAATCCCTAGTTCATGGTAATTTGAGGCAAAATTATGTTTCCCCTTCTAAAGATCCACAAAGGAGGAGGAATGTTACTCTTTCGGTCTCTACCGAGTGCAACTTGCTATCCCGGCCGGTGGAGCTTACTAATTACCTGAAGCCTTTGGCTTTAGAAAAAGACTGGGAAAAGATTCTGGCACTCTCGGGAGAGTGCTTGTTGAACAATGCCATGCATAACGCCACAACCGTACGTTCTTTTCTTCTTTCATCCACCCCGACCTTTTTAGTATGGGTCATCCACCCCGACCTTTTCAGTCAGCACTCCAGGTATCTCCCCGTGCACCTCCATTTCATGTTAGTGCACCACCAGCATCTATCAATGCACAGCCGCTTCAGAGTTACCAGAGTAGTTATCAGGGTTGTCAGGGCCAGTTTCCGAGTCATCAACCACAACAGCAGAGATCTTGTTATACTTGTGGTATGCCGGGGCACCTTGCCAGATTTTTCCCTCGAGCTTCGAGTGGACCCCAGTATCAGGGTTCCCGTGCCTTGATTCTCGCAGCAGGTACACCCTTACCCCCTCAGCCAGCTAAGGGTGGTGGTCGAGGTGCCAGAGGTGGTGGTCAGGTTCATAGAGGTGGAGCACAAGCCGCGAGGGGTAGATGCCAGGTTGCAGCAGGTAGACCCAGGGATGTTCAGATTGGAGGGGCTCAGCCCCGGTGTTATGCTTTTCCTGCTCGTCCTGATGCTGAGGCTTCTGATGCAGTTATTACAGGTACGGTTTCAGTTTGCAGCCGAGAGGCTTCGGTGTTATTTGATCCGGGTTCTACATTCTCCTATGTGTCTTCATATTTTATCCCTTATCTGAGTATTCCCCATGATTCTTTGAGTACTGTTGTACATGTGTCTATACCTGTGGGTGATTCTATAGTGGTAGATCGAGTCTACCGTGATTGCGTAGTAGTTATTGGTGGTCTGGAGACTCAGGTTGATCTTTTGCTTCTTGATATGGTTGACTTTGATGTTATATTGGGGATGGACTGGTTATCTCCCTATCATGCTATTCTGGACTGTCATGCCAAGACAGTGACCTTAGCCTTGCCAGGAGTACCTCGTTTAGAGTGGAGAGGGACTCCTAGTCATTCTTGTGGTAGAGTTGTCTCTTATATGAAGGCTCGGCGCATGGTCGAGAAGGGTTGTTTGGCCTATCTGGCCTATGTTCGTGATTCTAGTGCTGAGGTTCCTTCTATAGAGTCTGTGCCCGTGGTTCGTGAGTTTACGGAGGTATTCCCTGCTGACCTACCGGGTATGCCACTCGACAGGGATATTGACTTTTTTATTGAGTTAGCTGAGGGCACTCAGCCCATTTCTATTCCCCCGTATCGTATGGCTCCGCCAGAGTTGAAAGAATTAAAGGAACAATTGCAGGATTTGTTGGATAAAGGCTTCATTAGGCCTAGTGTTTCTCCTTGGGGTGCTCCAGTATTGTTCGTGAAGAAGAAAGACGGCTCAATGAGGATGTGTATTGACTACCGACAGTTGAATAAGGTTACTATCAAGAACAAGTATCCTTTGCCGAGGATTGACGACTTATTTGATCAGCTTCAGGGTGCTACGGTATTCTCTAAGATAGACTTGAGATCTGGTTACCATCAGTTGAGGATCAGGGCGTCTGATGTGCCTAAGACGGCTTTTCGCACTCGTTATGGGCATAATGAGTTTTTGGTCATGTCGTTTGGGTTGACTAATGCCCCCGATGCTTTTATGGAGTTGATGAACCGGGTATTCAGGCCTTATTTGGACTCGTTTGTTATTGTATTCATTGATGATATTTTGATATACTCTCGCAGCCGAGAGGAGCATGAGCAGCACCTTAGAGTCGTCCTCCAGACTCTGAGAGATAGGCAGTTGTATGCCAAGTGTTCTAAGTGTGAGTTCTAGTTGAGTTCTATGGTTTGGCCACGTTGTATCGGCAGAGGGCATTAAGGTGGATCCGAAGAAAGTTTCAGTAGTCAGAGATTGTCCTAGGCCCACTTCAGCCACATAGATTCGGAGCTTCTTGGGCCTCGTAGGCTATTATCGCCGGTTCGTGGAGGGGTTTTTATCTATAGCAACCCCTATGACCAAGTTGAAGCAGAAGAGTGTTCTGTTCAGATGGTCAGAGGAGTGTGAAGCAAGCTTTCAGAAGCTCAAGACAGCATTGACCACAACACCAGTGTTGGTATTGCCCACAGGTTCAGGTTCGTATACCGTGTATTGTGATGCTTTGCGGGTTGGGCTTGGTGCAGTGTTGATGCAGGATGGGAAGGTTATAGCCTATTTTTCACGTCAGTTGAAGATTCATGAGAAGAACTATCTAGTCCATGATTTGGAGCTTGCAGCTATTGTTCATGCCTTGAAGATTTGGAAGCACTATTTGTATGGGGTACAGTGTGAGGTATTCACTGATCACAAGAGTCTTCAATACTTGTTTAAGCAAAAGGAGTTGAATATGAGGCAGTGGAGGTGGTTGGAGTTGCTGAAGGATTATGATATTAATATTCTCTATCATCCGGGAAAGGCCAATGTGGTGGTCGATGCCTTGAGCCGAAAGTCAGTCAGCATGGGTAGTTTGGCTTATCTATCAGTTGGAGAGCGACCTTTGGCTTTGGATGTTTAGGTGTTAGCCAATCGATTTTTTAGATTGGAGGTTTTTGAGGGTGTCAGTGTTTTGGCCCATACCGTCGCTCGTTCTTCATTGTATGATCGTATCCGTGCTAGGTAGTATGATGACCGTCATTTGTGTGCTCTTAGAGATGCGGTTCGGCACGGACGTGCCAAGCAGGTCACAGTTGATGCTGAGGGAGTTTTGAGATTGCAGGGTCGTATATGTGTTCCCGATGTTGATGGCATTCGTGAGTTGATATTGCAGGAGGTCCATAGTTCCCGGTATTCCTTTCATCCGGGCGCCGCAAAGATGTACCAGGACTTGCGGCAGCATTATTGGTGGCGTAGAATGAAGAAGGATATTGTGGCTTATGTATCTCGGTGCTTGAATTGTCAGCATGTTAAGTATGAGCACCAGAGACTCGGTGGTTTGATGCAGCAGATTCAGCTTCCCGAGTGGAAGTGGGAGCGTATCACGATGGATTTTGTAGTTGGGCTTCCACAGACTCCGAGGATGGTTGATCCAGTATGGGTTGTTGTGGATAGGATGACCAAGTCAGCACATTTCATTCCTGTGTCAGTTGCATATTCAGCGGAGAAGTTTGCAAAGATCTACATGAGAGAGATTGTCAGATTGCACGGTGTGCCCTTATCTATCATATCAGAC
>ML262255.1:0-16129 GCA_005239495.1 Nicotiana undulata
GGTGAGCTAAACTTCTTTTTAGGCTTGCAAATCAAGCAAAACTCAAATGGAACAATGATCCATGAACAAAAGTATGTGAAGGAACTGCTCAAAAGATTTAAAATAGAAGACTCAAAAGAAATTGACACCCCCATAGCCACAGCTACAAAATTAGATGTGGATGAACCTGGTTCATTCGTTGATCAGAAGCTATACAGAGGGATGATTGGGTCTTTACTATATCTCATTGCCAGCAGACCTGATATTGTGTTCAGTGTAGGACTGTGTGCTAGATTTCAGGCAAATCCAAAGGAGTCCCATCTAACTGTAGTGAAGAGAATTCTGAGATATCTGAAGAGCACTACTGATTTATGTCTTTGGTATCCTAAAGGTAGTAATTTTGACCTTGTAAGATATGCTGATGCAGATTATGCAGGTTTCCTAGTTGACTACCTCAGGCATGGATCACTTTTTGGGATCTTGCCTTGTGTCTTGGGCCACCAAGAAACAAAATTCAGTAGCCTTGTCTGAATATGTGGCTGCAGCCTCATGCTGTGCTCAGTTGCTATGGATCAAGCAACAACTCATGGAGTTTGGTATAGAGGTTGGATGCATTCCTATTTTCTGTGACAACACTAGTGCAATTAGCATGACAAATAACCTGGTTCATCATAAGAGAACCAAGCACATAGATGTCAGACACCATTTCCTAAGAGATAACTATGAAAATGGAATGATCTCAATCGAATTCTGTGCCACTGACAAACAAATTGCAGATATCATTACTAAGTCACAAAGTAGGGAGCATTTTGAGAGAAACATGCTTGAATTAGGGATGATTAAGATCATCTAATTGAAAAACAAAAATGAAAAAAAATTGAAAAAAGAATTGAAAAAAAAGTTTTTTTTGGCTAGAAACACTAAAATAGGTAACTAATCAGTCTAATCATTACTCAGTATCATGACTTCACTGCCATACTCTCTTGCCATGTATTAATATGATTCCCTGGTTGCTAATGATGTTTTTCTATCTTTGTAAATTGAGGCAAATTAAAGACTATAACACGATGAACCTGGATCATCGCTGCTGGTTCATCTGACTGACAAGGTACGTGCTCATCTCCATACACTTATTGAAATAATTATAGTCACACATGAGCAAGACTCTATCTATATTTGGTTCATTTCAAACTCTTAGTACTTATCCCAAAATGAACCCGTTCCATAGAGTTCCATCGAACCTTAATTAGCCTAGATATTAGGGAGTCAAAACCGTCTAATCACTGACACTCCTACAGCGATTATACTTCCACTTGCGAAAGAATTATGCCCGTTGTAAATTTCATAACCACATCTTTAAAAGGCCATCATTACCTCCCCTCTTCAAAAACATAATCGCCGAACCAAGTAAATCATTCATCTCATACCAAACTAATCAACTCTCTTCTCTCCCCAAATCTTCATAACGATGTCTTGTTCACCACCCCTGCTTTATCTTCATCAACCAACACTGGTTCTAATTCTCCATCGATACACATCTCACATTCTCCAACCAGGTCTTCGACCCCCCAAAACCCTCCAGTTCCTGAACCCACTCCTTCACCCAAATCAGTCCCAGTCGTTACACCTAGCCCCACTCTAGCCCCCAGACAACGAAGAATAAAGGTGTTGGCTAGGAAAACAGTTGCATCTGGTTCTCGTGATTTTTTTTAAAATGAGATACTTCAAGCTAGCAAGGTCCAAGAATCTGAATCCTCTAGTGAGTCCTTCAAATCTGCAAATGAGGATGAAGCACCAGGTTCATCTGACACTGAAATGGTAAATCTTGAAGTTGGGTCTGCACCTGAAGTGGCTGATAACATGTTTATCTTGATAGGGTCGATAGTGGATGTAGAGGTACCTGATAGGTGAAGAAAAATTGGGAAATATCTAAACATTGAGAGAGAGGGAGAAGGGAGTTCAAAAAGGGGATCTGGGAAGGAAGGTGCCACTCTGGCTATTTGTGGCCCCGCTCTTGTGATTGTTGAGGAATGAGGCATAGCTTTAGGGGGAAGCAATTCTGGGGAAGCAACAACAGGTCTAGAAAGTCTACAACAAGCAGTAGATGAACCTAGTTCATCTATTGAGGAAACGTTGGTTGAGATGCTGAAAGAGTTAGGGGAGTACTACAATCCCAAAAAAAAGAGAACTCCAAAATACAAGAAAGCTAATATCCCGGTTCCAACCAAGAAAAGGAAAGCTGCATCATCTGCTGATGCTCCTGCCCCAAAGAGTCGTGCTACTAGAAGCACTATTAGGCAACAAGAAGAAGAATTGGAAAAATCTCTGAGAGAGAGCAAGAAGAAGAAGTCTGCCAAGGGAAAGGCAAAAGTTGGAGTGCATGTTGAGGCAGTTCATGTTGATGACGAAGAGTTGGACCTGGTTCATCATGAGGAGCAGCCAGCACCAGTTGAGGTTGAGACACCAAAACCCAAGAAAGCTAAGGCTTCTTCCAAGAAGTCAGCGTCTGTGTCTGTCACACCCTCAATGATTGCAAAGAGGACTAGGTCTGAGTCAAAGAAAGTAAAGATTGTTGATGATGAGGAATGGAGTGGAGATGAAGAGGAAGTCTCTGGTGAGGAGACTGACAAACTCACAATGTTTGGAAAGCATACTATCTTGAAGGGGAAGCTGGTTCTTCACCTTGAGGAATCAGGGAAGGCTGGCTAGGAATGAGTTGGTTGAATTTATGGCCTACGCAGTTGTCAAAGAAGGCATGGTATCCTCCAAGGTTTAAGGAGTTGCGATTTCATTTGATGCAAAGGAGTTAGGGCAAATACTGGATATCCCGTTTGAGGGTTATGATGACTACACTAGGCAAATGTGGCCTAATCTGGATGATTTGCCCTCAGCTCTTCAAATCACCAGGTCCTTCTGTGAGAATGAGAAAGAACTTGAGCCCAGGGCAGTATTTAAGAGTGAGATGAGGCCTCAGCACAAACTATTCTTTGAGTTTGTGATCAAATTTCTGCTGCCTAGGAAAGAGCGACGGCACATTGCCAGCTACATGGATCTCACGCTCATGGAGTTCTTGTACAGGGGTAAATAGATCAATTGGCCTGCCTTCATCATCCACCACTTGGATAGGGTTGTGAATGGAGCCAAGGCACATGCTATATCTTATGGGTTTAGCCTAACTGCTGTGCTTGCTCACTTCAAGGTTCCAGTGAAGAATGCTGAAATGGCTACTTCTAAGGACTACTTTGGGAAGAATACGTTGCTGACCTGTGACTACATTTTTAATATTCCTAAGGATGAACCTGGTTCATCTAGGAAAATGCCTATGAATAGCAAGGTCAGGACTCTTGTGCAGGAAGGTGAGATTAAGGATGCGGAGATCCTTCGTTTGAAATCTCGCCTTATTGAGGTTGAATCTTAGCGGGATGCTCTCAAAGCTGAATTAGCCAAAGAAAAGGAGAATAATGAGGGTTTTCTTCATCAAATGCTCTCCCTTCTTTAAGCCAAGACCACAACCTCCTCTGCCCCTTCCCAGCCTTAGGAGTCCAGTGCCACCCAAATAACCCCTCTATGACCCAGTTGGGATTTGTCTTAGCTTGTTCTGTTTTGTTTTCTCATGGTTGCGACTGTTTTTAGTTCTTTTTGTGTATTGTGCTTGATCTGCTATCTAATCAATGAATTTTGCTTTTTGGTTATGGATTCTTTCTCAGTTTCTTATATAGCTTACATTTATTGGTTTCTTTTGATGATTAATCCATGCTTTGCTCTTGCAGTTGCCTAAATGGCCATGAGTAATTGTTAATACTTCTGGTAAGTTTTTCATTTTGCAACTTTTCGATGATGCCAAAAGGGGGAAGACATGTGTTGTTTCAAAATTTCAAATTATGATTTTTGTGATATTTATAACCTAATGAACCTGGTCTCTCTATGATGAATGCTTAAATCTATAAAAAATGTCTATGCTGGATTGAAGTATGTACAGGGTTAAGCACAAAGTTTGTCATCATCAAAAAGGGGGAATTTGTTGAATCAAGTCACTGCATAGATTTGAAGATTGACAAATGCCAACCCAGTTGAACCATGTCCATCCGGAAAACATAGTCAAACAGACCCATTGGCACAAGAAGCGTCCACGCACAGGAGATAAATATTATCTGGGAACTAAGAGGTTATCTCCTAAGCGAAAAGGTTGCAAATTGATAAGGAGATGGACTTTGACTTCAGGTAGGACAAAAACAAGATCAAGGAAGTTGAGATAAACACAAACTCTTCCACCAAGGAAGAGTTGCATTCGAACAAAACAACAACATCTCAACTACTGACTCTATAAAATATTGAAGCATTCCTGCTGAAGAAGAGACGCACAAACACAGAAGCGTAACAAGAACTGAAAGCAAAATTACCAAAGCAATTTTGCAAGCAAAATCTTTGTGCGACACAAAAGATACTTGAACCAGCTAGAAGAACCAGTTCTATCTGTTATCTTTCGAGTCTAGTGGTTTGTAGTAAGTGTTTAAATATTGCATCTTTCAGCTTTATCTAGAAGCAATTGTAATAGGTACACACTGTTCAAGTTAGAGTTAACTTGAAGTTTGTCGCAATTAGCTAGAAGCTAGTTTGCCACAAAGGGATTAGAGTTAGTCCTTAGGTTTACAAAAGAGTTTATTTTGTAAATGCTGTTTGGCTCAGAGTTATAGTGAAGAGTTTGGGAAAATCCTACTAGGAAGAGTTTATTTTGAGCCAGGTGTTTTCCATGTAAAATTGTTGTGTTATTTAAATTCTGAATTACTTTTCCACAAACTGTAGAAGTTGGAACACCAAGAAGAACAAGATTCTTCTATAGAGACTGCACTCGAAAATTGGACACCACACAAATCACCCCCCCCCCCTCTTGTGTGGTATTGAAGTATAAAAAATCACCAATTAAGACTAAACAAATATGGGATGAGATCATAATAATTTCAATAAAAGATAAGCAATTATGAAAAGATAACATGACAATAGAAGAGGTAAAACCTTCAATTAAGTCAAATATGAGTCAAATAGACAATAAGAATGAATCCTAAAGAAATTAACTCTAATTAAAACATGTAGAGGTGAAACTAGCAAATAGGAACTCAAACGTATCAAGAACACTTCATACACACTGAATATAAGGATCTAAGAACCCTAAAAGGCCAACTTCCCACAAATAAGTCTGAGCACGCACTTGTCACCTCGGGTACACGAACTACAATCAACATAGGAGACTCAAATCCTAAGGGGTAGTTCCCCCACACAAGGTTAGGCAAGATACTTACCTCAAAGACACCAAATCGGTACTTTAAAATGAACCTCTCGGGTGAAAAGACCTCCGGAAGGCTACAATCCAACCAAAATAACTTCAAAGCATTATAAGAAACTATTCCGTATCATAAAGTTTCAATCTTTACAAAAATCTAAAGATTGACCCAAAATTCAACCCCCGGGCCCGCACCTCGGACCCAACAAATTTTACACAACCCGAACACCCATTCCAATGCGAGTTCAACCATCAAAAAATTATAAAATTTCGTTACCATTTCGCCCTTAAAATCATGATTTTTACTCAACTTAAAACACAAATTAAATGATAAAAACAAGGATTAAATCATGGGATATATTAAATTCTAGGTGAAGAACACTTACCCATTTGATTTGCTTGAAAAACCCCAATAGCAGCTCCCAAATCCGAAGTTTAAAACTCAAACTATGAAGAAATGACCAAACCCTCGACTTATATGATTTTGCCCAGCATTTCCGCTTCTGTGGGCAATTAAGCGCATCTGCGCAATCGCATTTGCGAGAAACGTTCGCATATGACAAAGTAACTTACCAGGACCAGGTCTGCATCTGCGGACGACATAGCCGCACCTACGGCACGCAGAAGCGGACTCCTTCACAAATGCGATCACAAAACAACAAAAGTGGTCTTCACACTTGTGTGCCAGCCTCCGCAGAAGCGGGCTAGCTTCCACATCTAAAAGATCGCAGAAGAGACTAGGCTCACACAGAAGTGGAGCCACACCTGCGCTCCAAAGGGTCGCAGGTGCGAGACACCAGAACCATACCTGACCAAGACTATGAAAAACCTCCAAAACGCGTACGAAACACACCCGAGGCTCTTGGGACACCGTCTAAACACACAAACAAGTTCTATAACCTAACACGGACTCGCTCGAGGTCTCAAATCACATCAAACATCGACGAAACTACGAATCGCATCATGAATCGAACTTATGAACTTCCAAATTCTTCTAACTTATAAACTCGTGCCGAAACCAATCAACCTACCCGTAATAACGTCAAATTATGCAGACAAGTCCCAAATAACATAACATAACTACTCCAACTCTCGGAATTTCATTCCGACCCTGATATCACAAAAATCATCTCTGGGTCAAACCTCTCCATCCTCCAAACTTCAACTTTTCCAACTTCCGCCGAAATGTCTCAAATTACCCTATGGACCTCCAAATTCAAATCCGGACGCACGCTTAAGTTCAAAATCACCATACGGAGCTGTTGAGATCATCCAAAACCCAGTTCGGAGCCGTTTCAACAAAAGTCAAATTTCGGTTGAAATCTCACCGCTTAAGCTTCCAAAACTAAAATCCTTCCTCCAATTTGACTCCGAATCATCTGGGAACTAAATTAAACCATGCACGTAAGTCAACACTCATAATATGAAGCTGTACAAGACCTTACACCGCCGAATGAAACTTAAATTCTCAAAACAACTAGCTGGGTCGTTGCAATGTTATAGTTCCATCTCGGAGATAAGGAACAAGGCACACTAATAAGTATAAAGAACCGTACTTAAAATCTCATTATTGCGGCGTGCAACCGGATTCAACTATGACACTGTTGCAGCGTACAAACCGATCCGAATATGACATTGTTGCGGCGCGCAGCCCGATCCACATAACATACCTGTGGAGACGTACCACACGATATAACAATATACCCGTGGAGGAGTGCCACCCAATCCACAAAACAATCAAAAAGGAAACACCCATCAAGACGTAATTCTTATACTTACGAAGGCTCAAATATCGTCCACAAGCACGCCAAGTGTAACGACCCGACCGGTCGGTTTGCGTTTTAGAACCCTGTGCCCCTAAATGAGACTTCTCGTAGTTGCTTTTACTGATTTATGGCTTGCAGGGATGGGTGGTTCGAGGTTTGGAGGAGTTAGGGGTGGTTTAGGACCACTTAGTTCCTTAAGGTTGGCCTTTAATGCCAAGTTCGACTTCGGTCAACATTTTTAGTAAACGACCTTGGAATCAAGATTCAAATGTTCCGATAGGTTTGTATGATGATTTCAGACTTTGGCGTGTGTTCAGAACGGGTTTTGGATGACCCGGGGGCGTTTTGGCGCCTAATAGTGAATTAAGGTTTCCTTAAGTTCAAACATGAGGTTTGGAACGCATTTTGTGTTATCAAGGTCCGAACGGAATTCCGAGACCTGAAATAGTTCCGTTATGTCATTTATGACTTGCTTGCAAAATTCGGTGTATTGAAAGCGAATTCAAGAACTTAAAGTTCTTAAGTTTGATCCAATAGGTTTTGGGGTATGATTTTTAGATTTAGCGTTATTTCGGACATTCTGAAGGCTCGAGCTAGTTCGTATTATGACTTAGGACTTGTTGGTATATTTGGACGGGGTCTTGGGTGGGAACGGATGCCATTCGGGCATCGAGCGAGGCTAACACCAGCCTTAAATGACTGTTGGTGCACCAGATCTTGTGCGACCACACCTGCGGATAGCTAGCCGCAGATGCGAGACCGCTTCTATAGTTCCAGCCTCACAGGTGCGACCTTTGAGGGAGCTGCCCATTTTACAGATGCGGACCCCTTTTCGCAGAAGCGGAGCCTCATGTGCGGACTCTGCTCCGCAGGTGCGAAGCCGGGCCCCCTTCCCCTTCCCTGCAGATGCGAGCTTTTTCTCGCAGATGCGAGACCGCAGGTGCGGTCCTCGAGCTGCAGGTGCGAAAAGCCTGTAGGAAGTGAGGTTCGTTTTAAATACGGGACTTAACCATTTTTAGCACTTTTCTTCATATTTGTGCGATTTTGAGAGCATGCAAGGAAGATATTCGACCTAGCTACTGTAAGGTACGTAATTACCACTATAAACTAAGTTCAATACTTGATTTCTTATGTGGATTAACACATTGAATTAGTAGAAATTATGGGATTAGAGTAAAATCTAAGGTTGTGATAAAAATGGGAATTTACCAAGAAATTTAGCATGGAGCCATACAAAAACTATATAATATTGATCCTTAGGCTATGGATGATTGTTTCCTTCAAAATGTTTCCGAAATCCGAGCATGTGGGCCCGGGAGTGTATTTTGGGATTTTATCGTTTAGGTTGAAGTAATCATTTAAATAAGAGAATTTTGGACTTTTGAGCATAGATTGACTTGTTAATATGATGTATGTCTAGTTTTGAGTCCTTGGGCGACAAATTTGGAGTTTCGGGCGCGTGCTTGACCCGGGAAGTAGACTTGACACGAGGTAAGTCTCCTTTCTAACCATGTAAGAGGGAATTGTCCCCATAAGAGAAGTAAATGATTATGTGTTATTATTTGTGGGGACTACGTACGTACGAGGTGACGAGAGTCCGTGCGTAGTGACTATTCTTGTTATGTCCGGGTAGTTAGGTTCACACCATGCCTTGTGAATTTCATTAAATTGAACTATATGCCTTGCGATTTCATTGTATGAAAATTTTATTTCAAGAGATCCTAGAACTTGGTGTTTTTAAATGAATTGTTACTTTAGAAAGGATTTAAAGAGAATGTTGTGTTTTCATGCGACCGCTTCGCAATTTATATTCCGCGAGCGGAGTGATTCTTTCCCCTACTCTCATGGGAGTGGGCCGTACGCCACGGCAGGTTAATAGATGCATCTATGGTTCGCGTCGTTCGACCCTCGGCAGTGCACATTTATTGTTATTATGTTGGCCCAGGCCGGTTGTCCTTAACCCATTATGCGCATGCTATTTGCTTGATATTTTTATGACTGTTGAACTGCTAGATATTCGGGAGAGACAAAACGAAAACTTGCATATTAGTGTTTCATCACATAATTTGACTTGTGGTTATGAATTTAGTGCCTCACTATTCATGTACACTTGTTACTTTCATTAAATTTTACTTAAATATACTGTTTGGACCCTAGTAAGTGTTAAGTCGACCTCTCGTCACTACTTATTTGAGATTAGACGGGATACTTACTGGGTACATATTATTTTATGTACTCATGCTACACTCTGCACTTAATTGTACAAGATCTGAGGCAGGTGCATCTGGGTATCAGTCCGGAGTTCGTTCCTGATTTATATCCAGTCGAGGCTTCACAGTGAGCTGCTTCTCCTAACGATTTCCAGCAGCACTTTGGAGCTATTCTTTTGCCATTCCTGTCTATACTTACTCAGACAATAGGAAAAAACTTTTATTCTTTTGACATTATTCTACTAGATGCCTGTAGACTTGTGACACTAGTTCCTGGCACACACGTTAGTAGATATTATTTTGGGATGCAAATATTAAATTATGATTTTTATGAGTATCTCTGCTTAAAATTATCTAAGTTACTCGTTTGCCTAATGTCTTAACTTCAATTCAAGTAAGTGATGGAAAATGTTTTTGGTAAATTAAATGAAACTCACTAGTAAATTGATGCTGGCTTGACTGACAACGGTGTTGGGCGCCATCGCGACCTGATTTAGGATTCAGGTCGTGACACCAAGTGCATAATACAACCCTGGGGAGACGGATAACGCCATACGCTACAAAAAACCAAGCACGACTAATGTGCAATGAATGACCTGTATCTCGAGAGCCATACTGCTCACATAACACCATAAACTACATGGGATCACAACACATGTGCGGATAATTAAGTTGTCTCACAACCCATCTGGCACAATAAAGTATTACATGTAATATCTGAATACGAGAATATCACAATGCCCGAAGATTCCACCAAAAACATTATTATGCTAAATGAACACATCTGATCTGACGTAGAGCACACATTTACATTAGACCCACCAACGGAACTCAAGTTGATTCCGATCATCCCAGACTGGGCCAACACCCATTCAAAGATCCACAATGGCCCTTTTCTTGACACACACGAGCAGTCGTCCAATTCGTACCAAACTCCTAGAGTCCACAACCAAATGAATAGAGCACCTCTCAATCATAACCTCTCCCGTTTGCGACAACACCAAAATCTCCATACCTGATTTCAATCTCTAACTATCAGATGACTAACATATTAGCCTTACACGATTTTTCCGTGGGATATACTCCTACAACCTTCCGCACCAGGTAGTAAAATTTGAACATTGATGGCCACGACCGTGCTATTTCCTTAGTGCTAGTCAAGCATCTGCATTCCAATACCTAAAATTTCTTCCACAAAACATACCATCCTCAGACTGCCCGAAAGTAATGCTAGCATACTCTGATCGTCTTAAATCTATCCCCGCCTTCTCCGAGCTCGTGACATTGTTATCCACACCGAACCTCAACCTTGGTCCTCAGCTTCTAATTTCCATACCACTTACTGCACTTATCAATCCTCTACACAAGAGTACACGAATTTAATCATCACTCCTGAATCACCACTAGAATAAACACTTCATAATCTAGAACCCCTTTCACTCAACACATTTCAGAGGAACAAGTGCACGCAACCAAACTCCCTTAACCGAATAAAATACAAACCTCAAGCGGTGGTCTAAACCACCATAACTCTTCTAGGATCTTTATACACATAACATGGCCATTAGAATCAAATACCTCCAAAATCAATCAAATTATGGTGGTTTTCAAGCCCGCACGTACCGCCACAAATCACTTGTATAACTAACACACCGAAGGAACTTACCATTACCACAATCATGATGATTCAAACCATTAATAGGTGACCCAACTTCTTCCAATTTACTCTTGACTTGCCTTAGAAATAATGATAGATCCACTCAAAACATAATGAACTCAATCATCACGCATCCCGAGTGACCCGGTTCACGAGGCCACATCGTATCGTTACCTATGAACTATCTCATACCCTCCTCATGCACACAATAACATCTCCAACTGGTACACCTATCCTGAAGGACCTTCCGCGAATCCGAAATTGCTTCTTCCATTTCTCTAATACTGCCCACATACCCCATGATAACATAGAAAATTCCCTAAGTATTCTTCACACTCTACTGCAAAAAACTAAGCATCACCGCCATCATTAGAATAGTACTCCTCAATTTCTCGATATATCTCATCATCATCATCATCATCCGAATCATAGATAATTATAGGATACTCGGAAAAAAGACCACAAAGTCTCATGAGATCGCACTTCAACTTGTTGAATTGAGCAAGCAACTGATATTGTTCAATTATTACTCTGTCCATAATATAAGGAAGACTCTTCAACATATTCTCCTTCTTGGTATAGTCGGACATTATGGGAAATTAAAATGAATCAAAATTCTACACAACCTTATTGAATGAGGTTGAATAACCTTCATAACTGCGTTCAAGGTTCAACCCATTCTGGAATGATTTATCGGCAAAAACCTATGGTATGATTCTTTCCCAATTAGCCTTTATTTTCTCCCACTTCTACATAAGAGTAACCATTGGTACGTTACTATTCCAATCAGACTTTAAATTCTCTTACATCTTCATAAGTTCATCCATTGTAAGCTTCCTTCTTTCGCTAGCATTAGACATTGTTTATTTTAAAAAGTTAAAAGTATATGGATGAATATAAATTTAAAGAAATATGATAGAAGTTTATGGATGACTATGATATTTTCAAGTGAAGAGATTGTTAATCTAATGCAAAGGTAACTTTTCAGGTCTGTTTACAGTTTTACGTTCAGAGAAATTGAATGTAACATGATAAGTAGGTGGTAAAAGATAACAAGTAGGTGATAAATGAAAAAAGAAATGTAACCTGGTCCTAATAAGTCCACAGTTTTTCTATAGTAAAAAAATAACTTCAAGCTGAAAAGCCAAAGTTTGCACATAATCAAATTGAAAGACATTATTTACTATTTTAAATGCAAAAGTAACTTTTCAAGTCATTTGCTATATGGTCAAACAAATTAAATTTAAGATAAAGTAGGTGGTAAAAGACAAAAAGTAGCACGTAAATAGAAAAAAAATAAGTTTGAAGTTTCAAATTACCAAAACATGTTGAAGTTTTGTCCTGCAGTCTATAATTTAGCAATGAGTTTTTCCCTAAAATTACAGACTTAACATGCTGAAGTTGTTTAGTTCATTTGCTAAAACATCAGACAAAACATGCTAAAGTTTTGTTATGCACTCTATAATTTTCTAATGAGCTTTTGCAAAACTTCAAACTTATACATGCTGAAGTTGAAGTGGAAAGAATGCATTTTTGACTGATGCCAATGAGAGACCACATGAAAGTTCAATTCTTCTTACCTAGTTGGTCACCTTTTCACCAGTTGATTCTTCAATAAACTAGGTAAACTCGGTAAGTTCCTCAATCTTCACTTCTTCTTCAAAATCCACAGCTTCATCAATCACCTGTTTTTTGGTAGCCCACTTTCTCTTTGATTTGTTCTTTTTCTCTTCCATTTTTATTTTATCCTCCATTCTCTTTTCATTCCTTATTCTAATTTTCTCTTCTGTTCATCTGAAGGATGAACACGAGCTAAGTTAGTCATATACTGATCAAAAAGTAAGTTTGTTAATGTACATTTTGATTCTGGATAACTTGGAAGGTGACAACAATATTTTTTGAGCAAGAAATGTACACTTACTTCAATATGCTGCAAATGAACAACAACAAAAGAAAATATGTGAACGTAACCACAATACAATTCAGAGTAAAAATAAGTATAGGAAATGAACTAAAAAACATCAGCACATAAATGTGAAGCTTAGAAAAAACTCATTACAAAATTATAAACTGCATGACAAAAACTTAAAGCATATTCAATATGAAGTGTTAGGAAATGAACTAAAAACTTTTAGCATATTTAATTTGAAGTTAAGAAAAAAACTCATTACAAAACTAGAGACTACATGACAAAACTTCAGCATGTTTAGTATGAAGTGTTAGGCAATGAACAAAAAAGTTCAGCATGTATAAGTCTGAAGTTTAAGAAAAAAAAAACTTATAACAAAACTACAGACTGCAGGACAAAACTTCAGCATCTTTTAGTATGAAGTTCTAGCAAATAAACTAAAAAACTTAAGCATGCATAAGTCTGAATTTTACCAAATTACAGTACAAAAACTATAAAACAAACATAAGGTTGAAGTTTTAGGAAATACAGTTCAAAACCAATTCAATAAACCAACTTAATAACTTACATCATCCGCAAGATCAGAGTTATGGTCCACAAGCTCGGGAAAGAATGGCTTTGGAATATCACGTTCAGCTAATCTGAATGGCTTGGAATCATATTTCCCCGCATCCATCTTCAAACAGTCTATAAATCTCTGCATCAATCCGATGTCTTGATTGACATAATAAAAGGGACATCTTCGTGTAGTCTTTACTGCTTTCAAATATTGCCCCTTGCTTTTTTCTTGGGAATGAGATAATATTTCAACCAAATACTCTCCATACGAATCCTTTTCCCTACTTTAGCTGGTTTTATTTTTGCTTGTTGTTCCCGCCACTCAGTCGCAACTAAATGTCGCGGTTCAGCCCAGGGGAAAACTCCACAGCCATAGGGATAGATATTTCTCTAATTCCATGTTGTTCATAATCTTCTTGTCTCTCTTCACCACCACCAACAACAGCAGAATTAGCTTCTGAACCAGTCTCCTGGGTACTACCTAGCGAAAATGAACATAAATTTGTAGTTGGGATATCAATGGTGTCACACAAAATGTTAGGAGAAATGGACAATTTCATTTTCCTAGGATTTGGAAGAAATTGGATGCATCAGATGAGATCTGCAAAAAAACAAGGAAAATATATACATAAATACAACTCATACAAACACACATCGGGAAAAAAGTTTTATAATCGAATTGAAGCAAATAACTACCCGATCTAAGTGTTGCGACAAAGATGGTGTTTGCATACCAATGGATCTACTTGCACTACCCTCAGATAATCCTATATCTTCATGCAAAAAAGGCAAAAATATTAAATAATACTGACTAAATTTTGAAAATACTACAAAGACACTTCACACCTGTATGTGAACAACAAGTGTGAAGAGATGTATTTCTCTTTTTTCATATATCCGAATGATCTCACCAATTACTTTTTCGGCTACATCAGTCTTTCTGAATAATCATCAAAAAACACAAAAAATAAAAGAAAGTATGTAAAATTTTAAACTAAAAATAAAAACTTGGATAAAATGTAATAAGTTCGTGATGTATAGAATACCTTGACGTTTACCTTCCACAACACTATCGCCAGACTGCATACCTTTGTCGATCTGAGCAGCTCCTTCTTCATTCAATGGTGCGGGATCATCGGCGAGCCAAAGAGTATTCTGCGGAAGGATTTCCTTGACTCTATCTCATGGAATGCAGCATCAAGTTTCACTGAATATTCATGCACACCCACACGCACACACACGCGCGCGCACACACACGCGCACACACACACAGACACACACACACAGACACACATATATATATATATATATATATATATATATATATATATATATATATATATATATATATATAAACCTATAGTGACAAATTCCTGGGTCTATGCACCCAAAATATCTTGGCAAATAGCTAATGCTTCCGCAAACGCATTGCCTTTCCTAATAGGAGTAGTGTCACGACCCAAAACCCACTATATGTCGCAATGACGCCCTTCGTCGTGGTTAGGCAAGCCAATGATGAACTACCAACTTAATTATTCATTTTAATATTTTTGAAATCATAATTATAATTAAGTAAGGAGGTTTACACCTCTAAAATCACGGGTACGTACATAACTAGTAGCCTGAAAAAGGAGATGAAAGGTGATAATAATATACAAATCCATAGTCATCAACTAGAATATCCCAAAACCCGGTGTACATGAGTGTTTACTAAGGAGTACAATAAATGATACAACATCTATCTGGAATGTAAATAAGATAGGATAAAGTAAGTAATACGATGGAAAATCCATGGGCTGCGATACATAGCCTGGAATTTGAAGCTCACCATAAAGTCCCCTCAGCAGCTGCGCCTATGCGCCAAGGTGGCCACCGAATAAACCTGTTAGATTCTGCACATTTAGCGCAGAAGTGCAGCATGAGTACGTAAATTAACACGTACCCAGTAAGTATCTAACCTAACCTGGAGAAGTAGTGATGAGGGGTCGACATCGACACTTACTAGAGGTCCAATAAAGCAATATAATAAATAATAAGCATATATGAAGCACACAACAATAATGGGGTAAATTTATAAGTTACATAATCTTCCTAGAATTTCTTTCAAATGTATGAATTTCTCAGTCTTGTATTCTACCTCAACAACTCAGATGTATCAAGTACCAGTATGAAACGGATAAGAAGAAGTACTGTCACGACCCAGAATCCCAATCCGAGTCATGATGGCGCCCAACGACGGGGTTAGGCAAGCCAACAATAATTACCCCAAGTGATACCTTTCCCATCTAGTTAAACAGTCAAAGATTCCCAATTTATAACGACAAACATGATACTAGCCTCGAGCGGAAATGAAATCCTGGAAGATACAAGCTGGAATAACATGCACACATAGATATACGTCCCAAAACCCCAAAATATAAATATACACTACGCGTGTGTGCCAGGAACTAGTGTCACAAGTGTCATGGGCAACCATTGAATATACAATGACTACAATATATACATAGTCTCCGTCTGAATGAAATGAGCAGAGAAATGTAACAAAAGAGCTCCAGGGTGCTGCTAGGAAGTCGCCGAGAAAGCAGCTCACCTAGAAGTATAACCACGGTATCAATATCTAGCGCCGGGCTGATAGTCAGACGTGCCAGCCTCCGGACCTTTACAGTCAAGTACAGAAAAGAAAAGAAAGTGCAGCATGAGTACATATTAAATAAATATGTACCGAGTGAGTATCCCGCCTAAACTCGAAGAAGTAGTGACGAGAGGTCGACT